>CAUYQV010146428.1:0-77658 GCA_963574575.1 Galagoides demidoff
GAGCTTCTGTAATACATAACTATGTTTTAATTAAATAAGTATTTATTGAGTAGCTATAACTTAATGCTAGACATAGCTCTAAGCATCAGGTGCAGCAGAAAGTGACATAGACAAAGCCCCTGTCCTCCTAGCTATTTTGTTCTAGGAAGTAATAAATGCCATGGTGTGAAATAGACAGGAAATACACAAGGTGGTTAGAGATGGTTTCTCTAGTAAGGAGAGAGTGAACAAAAGTCTTATTTTTTTTTTAATAGTTTTTGGCTGGGGCTGGCTTTGAACCTGCTACCTCCAGTATAGGGGGCCAGTGCCCTATTCCTTTGAGTCACAGGCACTACCCTGAACAAAAGTCTTAACATTGAAGGAGATTAGGGCCATGAGAATCCATGCAGGAAGATCCTTCCAGACAGAGGGAAAACAAGGGCAGCAGCCCTGAAGCTGAGTCACTCAGTGCATTTGAGGAGCAGTGGAGCCCTGCCTTGCTGGAGCGTAAGAACGGCAGGGATGGTGGAAGGTAAGAGCAGAATGTGGGCAGGGTCAAATCACGTGTGGGCCAGAACAAGGACAATGAATTAATAATCATTTCCATGCCAGTTTCTGCCCTCAGTAAGAAACAAAGTTTGATGAAGTTTGATGGAATACAAGATGTAAAAATCAAAGCGGACCAGAGCCCAGGAAGAAATAGAGGGGGAACTCCTAGGGACGGAAGAGGTCACGGCACTGGACGCTCAGGCTAAGAGCTGCAAGCCTCACGGTGTCTTTTGAAAACTGACAGGAGCACCCGAATGTGGGCTATGAGAGCTTTAGGCCAGGATGCAAATGCTAAGGGGGGTGGTTACATGAATGTACAATTGGACCCATTATGCGTCTCCACACCCACATCAGCCACACACAGTCAAGCAGTCTTCAAGTTATCTTATCTAGAAGTGAAAATTTTCAGCTAACAAAGAGATCCTGGATACTTTCTCCAGATGAACACTGGGCATCTTTATAGATGTTGAAAGTCTTACTCAGCTGAACAAATATCGTAAACTCTTTTACAGATCCTAATGTTTTCTGGCGTAAGAACTGTGACCTTTTCAAAGATGTGACCAGCACTCTTATGGGGATGTTTCTGCACAGGTCTCTCCTGCACTGAGCATTGTGATGTCTTCCCTTCCCTCCCTGTGCATCTCCAGGCCCCTCCACTGCTGCTGAAAACAAGGCAAATTTTGGAGGAGTATTGGATTAAACTGAAGGATATATATGGAAAAAACACCTAATTTGCAGGAGCCCCTGAAATCATTCTTCTCCTTCATTACAATTCTCACAAACAGCAAACTCTTTTTTTTTTTTTAAACAGATGACGTTTATAGGGAGATAAATTGACTCAATCTAAGATTTAACTTTCTAACATAACTGTTCAACATTGAGCTATGATGTTTCCAAAAGTAAAGACTATTCAAAAAGAATCCAGTGAACACTTCTAAGAGAAGTGAAAGACGAAATTCATGAGCAGGTCGGATTTCGGATGAGCTACGTTAGATTTCTTCTGACTCGGCGCAGCTATGGCTTGTTACTCTAAAATTCTACCTTGGGTTTTTGCATTCTGTATTCAGTATTTTCTCAGATCCATCCAGATCCTGCTCAGGGGGCCAGAACTAAGTATAAATTTCACTGTTCATAGGCATGTCTGCTGAACTAGAGGCAGGTTATCTCTCGGGGCTCTGCTAAGCTGTCATAGCTACAGTAAGAATCGGGATCACAGGCAGAAGCGTTTATAAACAGTGTCTTAGGCGAGCTTGCCGGAAGCAAGCCCTGAGATAAGGAAGTGGGTGGGCAGGACAGGGAGTGGACGGAAGCCAAGCCAGGGTGCTCTTTCTGGCAGCGTCCCAGCCTCATTCTTCCGCAGGGAATTTCTGCAGCGTACATTACTGTGTTAATCCTTTTCATGTTGCTACAAAGGAAACACTTGGGGCTGGGTAATTTATAAAGAAAAGAGGCTTATTTGGCTCACCGTTCTGCAGACGTTATGAACATGGCACCAGCACCTGCTTCTGGTGGGGGGGGTTCAGGGAGTTTCCAGTCGTGTCAAGGGGGAGCAGATGTGTCACAAGGGAGGAGAAGGAGCGAGAGAGGGAGGAGGCGGCGCCAGGCTCTTGTGTGAACCACCCAAGTGAGAACCCACCCAATGGCCCAAGCCATTTCTAAGAGCTCCAAACCCTCATGACACAAACCCCTCCCATCAGGACCCACCTCCAGTACAGGGGATCAAATTTCAACATGAAATTTGGAGGGGATAAGTATCCAAACCCTATCAATTATGTTTTAGAGTTTGCTCCAACTTAAGGTGAGAGAGCTGGGCTTTCATATTTGCACACTGGTCAGTCATTGGCTGAGACATTAACCCCTTGGCTGTGCGTATTCTCATGACCAAGGCAGCTTCATAACATGAGGGAAGACTCCCTAAGGAGAGCTGCAGACAGGGATGAAAACACGGCTTTCCTGGGAAGGACACACTGTAAAGTTACAGGGGATCCAAGTAAAGGTGGGCAGGATGCTAACTGTGCCTCTCACAAAGGTCAGAACTAAGAAGACAGACTCCAACCTCAAGTCCTAAGTAAGACACTAGAAACGGTTAGAAGCAAATGTATCAGGACCAAGTTCAGATCCTGAAAACGGGTACGAGTGGTTCCTTCAGGACTACAGAAGTTAATTTTGTAACGGTGATAAAGGTTTAAACTTGTGTGGTATGATCCAGGGTTCTGCAAAGAAACAGAACCATAACATATATACATATATTACATATGTATATGTACATAATATGTATATTCTATACAGATATTACATGTGCATACTATACATGTAATAGATGTGTTTTTTGTAAGTGTTATATATATGGGGAGAGAGACAGAGGTTTAAGAAATTGGCTTAAATGATCGTGGGCGCTGGCAAGTCCAAATTTGTAGGGGAAGCTGGCAGGTTGAAAACACAGCCAGAAGTTGACATTGCAGTCTTGAGGCAGAATTTCTTCTCTGCAAAACCTTAGTTTTCGTTGTTTTTTTTTTTTTTTTCCATTGATTCATTTAGGCCCACTCATAGTATCTTTACTTAAGGTCAACTGGTTGTAGATGTTAACCACATCCACAAAGTACCTTCACAATAAACATCTAGGTTAGTGATTGGGGTGGCCCCTGTGGCTTGGTGGGTAGGGTGCCGGCCCCATATACCAAGGATGGCCTGTTCAAACCCAGCCCTGGACAAACTGCAACAAAAAATAGCCAGGTGTTGTGGTAGCTGTAATCTCAGATACTCAGGAGGCTGAGGCAAGAGAATCGCCTAATCCCAGGAGCTGGAGGTTTCTGTGAGCTGTGACGCCACAGCATTCTACTGAGGGCAATAAGGTGAGACTCTGTCTCTAAAAAAAAGAAAGATTAGTATTTGGTTAAGTCACCAGGGACAACGGTCTGGTTAAGGAGACACAGAAAACTAATCATCACACAGAATATTGTGTATCACTGAAGGTCTTCCTAGGAGTTAAGGAAACTTTATGGATTTTAGTGATACATACTAGAGTCAGGGAGTGTGTCTTCCAGTCCGTTTTTCTGGTTGCTAACTACTCCTAGTAGTGTGGACCCAGGATCCAAGCTTACTCACCTGCTAATCTACATTGGGTTAGGACTGGCTTCAAGCATGACATTTAATATAATAAATGAACCACCTGATGCTATGTTTATGTTATGGATTAGAGAATAAATCTATTAATGAGAGTCTTCTTTATAGCTTTTTTTTTTGAATGAATAATCATCTCTTGGATCAAGGAAGACCTCACACACATCTGTAAATTGTCACTATGTGAAAACATTGGCTGAGAGGGACACTTCCTGGGAACAAGATTAGTGAGTCACAGAGAGTTGGGAGCACTGCTATTCTTTCTCCTTACTGTCTGACGGGCATTCTACGATAAAAAACCACACAGGAGTTCTCCATTTCCAAAAAATAATGGTTGTGTTTAACGACAGAAAGTTACCTTTCAGTTGGTGGTTCTCATGTTTCCCCACCCAACACAGTGAGAAACACATTTCTCCCATTAGTAACAAGGGTTCTTTACTGAGCGATGGGGGAAATATCTCCCAGAGAAGCTCAGCGTGGGGGAGGAGGGGAGTTACATAGCCTGGTTCTGCCCTGTCTCTTCAGTGAATATTTCTACTGAAAACCATCCTGCCAAGTAACAAGATTGTGCTTAGCAAGTCCTTATCAGTAACATTCAATATATATGTTTTGAGTAGAATTAATTCTCCTGTACCTTCTATTTATGATGGGATAGGTAGGCTCACTTGGGTTTAAGTTTCATTCTCTCAGTTTCAACAGGAATCCTGTGACATGGATGTTCTCATTAATGAGTTTGTGATTAGTAACTAGGGTGAAGGGATAGCTTCTATAAGGCTCTATATAGTTTATGCACTGCCTCTGTAGTACTACATGACAAACAAGCACAAATCCTCTGTGGCAAACAGCAATAAACAAATATTTGGTTTGTGAGTCCTCAGGGTTCAGCTGATCTGAACGGGGGTTGATAAGCTGGTCTTGGCTGGGCTTGCTCATGTATCTACAGGGAGTTGCAGGTTAACTGGATGCCTCTGCTGATCTTGGCTGGGCTCGCTCATGCCAAGTCTGGGAATTGAATAGCTGCTGGCTGATCTTGCTTGGCCTCATCTGGGGTGAGTGGGGCAACTCAGCTCTGCTTCGTGTTTTTCTTCCTCTGGTGAGCTAGGCCAAGCCCGTGTGCACGGCAGTTGTGCAAGTTCATGAGCAGGCAGAAAAGTCAAGGCCTCCTCCTAGGGAGCAAGCTCAGAATAGGAACATGGTCACTTCTGCCATTTTCTGTGGCCTTAGTAAGTTCCAAGGCCACCCTATATTCGATGGGCGGGGAAACAGACTTAATCTCTCTTTAGTGAGAAGAACTGCCAAGTCACATGGCAAAGAGATGAGAAAAGGAGCCAGTATTACAATCAATCTACCACGGGCTCTGAATTCGTAGCATGGAATCAAGTCCCATGTCCAAGTCCACCCACATCCCCTAACCGTCATTCCTAAGAATAAGCCAGAAGTAAAGTAGCAGAAACTATTTTCCTTTATTTCTACTTGTGAGCTTTGACCTCTCAATGACACTTTACCAGCTAAAACTCAGCTGACCGACCCTCTGGGACATTTTTGCACAAGTATGAAATATTCCAACTCTTCTCTTCTCCTCCCTGTGTTCTTCAAGTCTAGATCATAGGATGTCCTAACCCATTGTACTATTTTATTCTTTACATCTTTCCAACATCATATTTTAATTAGTAGGAAAATTTCCAGGCTTTACAATTGCCTGTTAGCTCATAACCGCTCAATAAATGATAGTCATTATCATTACAGTGCAGATATTCAGAATAAGGTGCTGTATTTGGAACAGAGCCAAAGTTTCCTGGTAAGTAATGTACAGAAAGGGCCTCATTATGAGCCTGACTGGCCCATTAAGAGTGGACTCCCAGGCTAGTACTTTAAATTGCCAGAATGGGCCCTCCACTGTGAGAAGAGTCCGTTAGGGACATCAGCCCACCTTTCGTTCTTGAGTTGTGAGATCTGTGCTCATGCACTGGTTACTTTCATTTTATCCAGATTTTGCCCAACTTAATTCAATGTCATTTTCTTATGGGATTCTTTGGACAGTGGGAAGTGTATGCTTTAAACAAACTAGAACCCCTAATTTTTTTCTAGCCATAAGGCGTTAATTTCTCAGTGCTCACGTACATAATTAATGATCTCGCACAGCCTGTGACAGCTGTTTTGCTACAGCCCAAACCCAACCTTACTGAGTTAAGATTTGGAGGATTGCCACAAGAGGCTAGTTAAACCTGTCACGAGCTCCTCACTTAATATTTTAATAGGCTTTCCTGGAGTATAAAAGGTGCAAGTTCAGCTTTGTCACTCTACAGATCCTCATCTTGTCTCAAATGCTTGGAGAATGGGGGTTTGAAAAGGTCAAAGCAACATGGGGGAGAAGTTTATGTGAAAGCTCAAATAAAAACACAATGAAAGTGCATAGAGACAACATTCAGTACTGGCAGCTAATAAAACAAAACCGTGTTGTTAACTTGTCCAAATATCAACAAGTCCTTTTTCCAAAACGTGATGAGGATTAGAAATAGAGCTAAGGGTACAGTTGATGTCATCTCACAGTTTCTGTATACGGCAACGCTGATCTGCCCTCTGTTGAAGGAAGTGAAGGGGATTCCAGTATACTGAGCCCTACTTGGTGATTTCATCTGTTCCTTTTGGAAATTTGTTTGCTCTGCCAAGCGTGATCTCTAGTGGCACAGTGATTTCCACGGGCATCACACTGTGTCTCTCTGTACCCAGTGAGCCCATCTTACCCTTCCTCTATAACTTGTCTCCTGGAGTTCTCTTCCGAACGATTGCAATAGCTTCTGAACAGGTCTTTTGCTACCAAATCATGTTTCTCTAATTTATTTTCCAAACCGCCAGAAGGAGTTTTCTTAAATTAATATCATAAAAGTATGGAATTCCTTCCCACTCTTTACTTAATAAGGTACTCGAAAGTCTCTCCATGGTCTGACGTCACAGCCTCATTGCTAGCTGCTCTGCCCCGTGAAGTCTACACGTCACCTGATGAACAATATTCACTTCTCTACACTATTTCAAGCTTCCTTATCTTGACTATTCAAAAAAAATTTTATTTGAGCACATCTACCTTTCTTTTGCCAAAATGGTGATTTTTTTTTCTCCTTCAAGAAAAAGATGCAAGTGTTTCTACAGGATGGTGATTTTTTTAAAGTCCATTCACTGCACCTGATCCCTTACTTTCTCTCTCTCTCTCGGTTAAAGATGATATTTATTCCCTGACTTGCAATTATGTGTACACACGTTTCTTTGCCCTATTATAGTTGAGTTTGTGGAGGACAGAGGGTGTAGGATATTGTTCATTTCTGCCCCCAGATCAACTCTCCACACTTTTCTACCCTGATCTGTGTCTGGGACCACATGTGGCCCGTATTATCCAGTCTTCCCTGGTGATTTCATCCAATGGGAGAAAATTCATGGGAAATAGGACAGAAGGAAGAGATTGAGGTTGGAATGCTTTTGCCACAGCTCCCCATCCCCACCTCCAACCAGGCTGTGCATTTACTAGATAGAGGCCACAGCTTCTATCTGGTAAATATAGCTACTGTCCCTGAGACCCAGTCCCCACCAGCTGCCCTCATGTTCAGGGCTAGGGGTGATAACAGCTTCTCACTGTTGCCAGCACCATGGTACTGCACCATCCCATGCTGTTGTTCATAATTTTTAGAATAGTTCCTTCCTTAAAGTCTTTTTAGTTAACAAGTATGTGGAGGCCATCTGTTTCCTGCCAGACCCTGATAGATACATGGATCATGGCTGTTTTCACCTTGGCATCTCCAGAGTGATATCACAAATCCCGTACACCTGATAACCGTACTACACAGTGGTTAAGAACTCAGGCTCTGGGGTTGAGTTCTTAAATTATTCACTATTAAATAATCATGGGCCAGTAACTCGTAGCTTCTGTCTCCTCAAAATACAATGAGGAGACAGAATAACAGTAATGCCTACTCACATATTTCTGAGGATTGAATTGGATGACAAAAACAAAGTGGTTATGACCTGGCTGTGTGTAGCAAAGAATTTTGGCCTTGCACACAAAGAGCTGACCTCTATACCCTTAGAGTTTCCTGTGTGATTAGAGTATCTTTGTAATTCACAGGGAGTCACACCTGATAGTTTATGTTAGAAGATGACTCATGGTCTCCAGGCCACACGACCATCAACCCAACCTCCAAGAGGGTGGAGACTAAGTTCAACCTCGTGGGTAATCCATTAATTACATGTAAAGAGGGTAGCCCCAAATAAAGCTATGGACCCTGATGCTCAGGTGAACTTTCCTAGTCATACATCCAGGCTGGGAAGTAATGTACCCTGAAGACAAAAGAAGCTTCACATTTAGACCCCTCCAAAATTCTGCCCTGTGCTTCCATTCCTTTGTCTGATTTTGATGTATCCTCTCTTCATAATAAACTTGAAGTGTGTACAGCAACTTTCAGTGAGTTCAATGACTCCTAGCAAATTATTGAACCTGCTGGTAATTTGAGGGAAATTCTCAAACTAACACTTTGTGTTAATAGTTTTGAGCAGACTTAGCAGTCTGGAGGACTGTGTCCTGAAATTTGGAACTTTGGTTAACTCTGGGTAGCTGTATGTGGTGAAAACCCAATGAATTTTCCTACTAAATGTTAGTAAAAGAATGGTATTCAGCATGGCAATCAGCACACATACTGGCAATCAGCACAATCTGGGAATCTGTAGTTGTGTGTTGGGTCATCTATACCATAAATCTACTTTCACATTTTAGTAACTTTATCAACAGGTTTTCTTCTGAGGCAGAAAATCATATTTGATTTGTGGCCAAGTGACACTATTTTGGTTACAAGCCTAGAAACTTAAAATTTAGTATAAATAAATTAAAAAGAAATGGTTAAAACTTCCAAATTGCAAGATCAGAGAGATTTTTCACTTCTTCAGTTCCAGAATGTTTATTTTAAACATTGTTTTAATGGAAATCAGTTGAATCTCACATAACCACAGGATAGTGCACTGAGACAGGTCCTACCATGTTAGGAAGTTTCTGGCAGGCTCCTGAATGCTCAACCCTTGCTATGTAAGAGGTCATGCCTCCGCCAACCTTCTCTGGAGAGATTCTATTCTGGGGTTACAGAGGGTGATCGACTGTCCTGGTTTGCCTGGGACTAGAGGGGTTCCCAGGATGTGGGAAATTTAGTTTTAAAGCTATGACTTAAGGCTTTCTTAGGATGCAGAGCTTTCTCTGCCAAACTGAGAAAGTTCCAGGCTAAGTTGGACGAGCTGGTTAGCCCAGGGCCATGGGACCACAGCCTTCTGACCCCAGGAGTAGAGTGTGGCCAGTAGTTCTGAAGGCAGCCAACCTCTAGTTGAGTGGCCTTGGAGACGGTTTAGCCTGAAAGTTATATCCAACTGGGACAGCAATGGCTGAGTAGGTCTATTATAACTTTCTCTGAGGGAATTAGAACTTGATTTGGAGAGAGTTGGCCAACTGGTGGCAAGATGAAGATGACAAAAAGCAGAGAGACAGAAGAGACCAGAAGGGTAGACCAAGTCATAACAAGGGATGTGACCCATGGGGTCATCCGTGAACCCCTCTGTGGAGCAGCGGGAGCCTGAGCGTGTCTAGATTCTGAAAGGCTGTTCCTTTCTGTTCCTGTCACTGCACAGTCTGCTGCCTTCCTTTGGTGCCCAGCTAAATAGCCTATACACCTGCTTCATTATTCCCACACATTCCCTTTTCATTTCTCAAGTTAAACTGAGCAAACTCCGTCCTCTTAAAACAAAAGGCTAAATGGAGCATCTATACAGGGGGTTGTGGTAATTTAGGGCATGGGGAGAAAAGATTAATTCAGGAAAATGACAGAAAAAGTTAATTTGAACTTGACACTAGGTATGGCATTATGTCTCTGAGTGAGTTTCTCTGGCTCACCTGTTGTAGAACCAACAACGAGGGTGTTAACATTGACATACGCCTTCGATGTCCTGGATGCGATACCCAGTTTATTGCATTTAACTTAGTCTTATTAATAGCATTGTAAGGTAAGTTTATCATCTCCTCTACTTGAGGAGACTTCATTGGTTCAGAAACTTGACCTTGGCTCTCCATGGATAGAGTTTCAATCCCAGTGCATCTGATTGCAAAGACATTAGACACTTGCCAGCCCAAGAGTCACACAGTTAATTCTCATTTGCTATGATAGTCAGGGGGCCTAATATCTATATATTACTGACTCAGGGCCCACTTGTCATGTGGCTCCCTTTATATTTTTCAGAATACTTTCACAATAGACTAGTAAATATGGGCTTATATAATGAAACAACTTACCCAAAGCCACACAGTGAGCTTCTGCTAGATTCATGGACACCAGAAAATGGAGGGGCAGGGACATGGAGCTTCCCAGAAAAGCTAAGAGCTTAACAGGCACCTAAGTCTGGTCACCCATTAGTTGGCCATGTGACCCACAGCCGACCACTGCCCTTCTTCAGAACTCTGGTGCCCCAGTTGGGACCCATTTCAGCTCACAGGCACACCACACAGTCTTCCCTGTGACCTTGGGCCCTCACCATGGTCTAAAGTTGTATGTCTCCTTTCCCACCTCGGCTCCTCACACCATCCTGATCTGGCTTGATCAGACTTAAGATTCAGCTAAGAAGCTGCCTCCCCCAGGTCTCCAAGGCTTGATGAAATGTCCCCCTTAGATGCCTCTCTTCTCCCAACCCACTCATCACCATGTCCTGTTATTATCATTGATGTTTTCCTACAGGACAGTCAGCAGGGACCACATTTGCCCCATCTACCATGGCTTCCCCAGTGTGCCTGGCACATAGTAAGCATGCAACAAAGATTGTGGAGAGAATTATAGATAAAAACTGGTGTAGACATAATTGTAGCCAACCCAAGTCGCCCAGGAGCCAAAGCAAAGAACAGTCATAGTGGCCCCTGTTTGTTGGGTGGCCAGGAGGTGCTGGAGTGTCCTTTATGCTGCTTTGCGTCATTCCCTTGTGGTCCTGTTGGGTGGGCGTCCTCCTTAAGGCTGGAAATCAGAGACGTCAAGGCTCCCGCCTGCACATGCAGACTATTAGCGGAGATGCAGTGAAACTCTGCTTGGAATCCAGAAAGACAACAGGGAAACCGGGGATGGGGGGTGGAGAGGGCGGGGTGTGATGGGGGGAGGGAGTGCCCACCCCCCGGGGGTGGAGCAGAGCGTCAGCCACCTGGGGCTGCAGCAGGGGCCTGGCTCCCCAGCCCTGGGGCCGCTGGGTAGGCCAGGGCTGCCCTGTACGGCACCTCCAGCCCCCCCCGGAAAGCAAATCCCACAGCTTGATTTTGTTTGTCAGCATTTCTTGTCCTGCCCACGCAACGTTTCCTTAGCATCCGGAATAAAACCAAGACTGTTTTTCTCAGTCAAGTTTCCCCCTAAACCCGACTAGCTCTCATGCTCCCCCTTGGAGGGGGAAGAGGCCCTCTTCCCCTTCCCTTGGTAAGGTTGGGTTCCCTGATGGTAACCCTAATCACAAGCACATGTTGCTCTGAGCTACCACCGGACAGGAGAGCTTTAGTTTTAAAGGCAAAAAAATAGAAAGTCATTTTTTCAGAATCCATTTTCTGTCCAGGGGCAGTTGCTGGGGACAGAAACATGATCGTCCAATGCATTTTGGGAGCAGATTTGCACACTAAGCACGGGTGCGAACCAGGTAGCCATGCCGGACAGTCACTGCGTCAGTGGAACAGTGCTTTGTCGCTTAATGTGGCCATCACAGGATTTGAATCCCAGAAGACTTGCTGGCTTACAAAATGCTGCTGGAGAATCTAAAACTCCACAAAAGCATCCCCCAAATCTTTCTGCGTCAGGCCAGGAATTAGGTCAACCATCAGACATTTTTATAAGTGATGTTGATGTACTTGACTATTGTTTCTTCCGAGTCCCCTCCTCTGTGGCCGAGCAGCACACATGCAGAGGCAAGCTCTCCCATCTTGACATCTGTGCAGCCCCAGGGGCAGGAGGGTGTGGCATCCAGGCCTGTTTAGTACAGGTGTTACGTTTGGGCCCCCCTGGTGTCCTGTCCACCCCCCCCCCCCCCGAAGGTCTCCGCTCTATCACAGGAGAGAAGTGGAGACTCCATATCTCAAAATCCCCTTTTCCTAATTTGCCTGTTGATGAGAGGTGTTTGCAGGTGACTTGGAAGGTTGAAGAGGGGAGTCCCAAGGATGTGTGCCCAGAGCGGAAGTTCACAGCAGGTTGAGAACCTCCTGACACCTCAGTGCCTTGGGCTGAGAACTTCAGCACTGGCCCCAGCCCCTCAGTGGTGACGTTCCTGATCTTTATTTTTCAACTCTGCCGACAGCTGGACAGCCGGCTAACTCTGGTACCTGGAGTCACAGACTGGCTCATGGTGTACAGAATGAGCCCTGCTTAATGCAGGGTGTTTTTCTGAAGAGCATTGCACCATAGGGAGCAGTGACTTTCCAGCAATTTCCTTTAATTATTTCTGAGGGAATCATAGTGTGTTGAACATCTCTGAGGTCACGCAGGCCTTCAGATTTCACTGACAGAGACCATTTTGCAAGTTTGTGCGACTGACTTGGAACTGGAAATTTTTCTTGTGTTAGGAATGTTTTCGTATGTTTTTTTAGGTTAACTATCGTAATCATTTTTAAAAGAAAAGGCATTTAACATCCTTTTTCAGTAAAGTGGATTAAAATATGAGTAGAAAGAACAGAATTTCCAAATGAAGACATTGAGCTATATGAAACGTTTAAAGGGCTTTTTTTCCTTTACTTATTGCAGGCAGATCTAAGCTGGTCTTTGTTTTACACAGAAGGAAACCAAAGCCCAGATGAGATAAGGGCTTATCACAAAACTTATCAGAGGTGGAGCCAAGGCCATTACCTGGTTCTCCCTGCCTCAAGCCTAGGATTTCTCAACCTTGGCACTGTTACATTTCGGGCAGATAAATCTTTGCTGGGCAGGGACCAGGGCGGGGCTGTCCTGTCCTTTGTAGGCTATTTAATACCATCCCAGGCCTCAGCCCACTAGGTGCCAGTAGCTTCCTCCAGGTGAGACAACCCACAATGTCTCCAAACACCTCCAAATACTTGTCCCCGGATTGAGAACCACTGTTCTGGTCCAAGGGCCCTTCTTCTATGCTAAACTACTTGTGAATTTATTTTCATTTTTATCACTGATGACCAAAATGCGAAAGAAGCAAATTTTTTAAAATATCAATTATCTTTTCACTGGAGATAAATAGCGAGTAAACTTTGGGGTCCCACGGTGGAGGAAGAGCCATGTAGAGTGTGTGGAACAGAGTCTGGGAGTTCCCAGGAACATCCCTGGGAGACCAATCAGACCAAACCAACAGACTGATTAATTAATCTCATAATAAGAGCTCCCCTTTATTGGATGTGCTGAGCTGGGCACTTTGCAGGGATTATCTCATTTTCATTCTGCTCAGAAAGTCTGCAAGGTGTTAATAGGTTTTTGTTTTTTATTATTATTGTTGAGGATTCATTGAGGGTACAGAGAACCAGGTTACACTGATTGCGTTTGTTAGGTAAAGTCCCTCTTATAATTGTGTCCTGCCTCCAAGAGGTGTGCCACACACTGTGATCCCTAATCCCCCTCCCTCCTTCCCTTGCTCTGCTCCCCCATTCCCCCACCCCCCACCATGTACTAGGGCCTCAATTATCCTCATATCAGAATTGAGTGCATTGGGTTCTTGCTTCTCCATTCTTGTGATGCTTTACTAAGAACGTGTTTCAGCTCCATTCAGGTTACTACAAAAGATGTAAAGTCTCCATCTTTTTGGTGGTTGAATAATATTCCACGGTGTACATATGCCATAGCTTGTGAGAGGATTAATAGGTATTTTTCATCTCCATTTTGTGAGAGGCTCAGGGAAATCAAAGCCACCTTCCTGGAAAGTGGAAAGTGAACCGGATCATTCCAGGTGAGCCAAGTTTGTGAGCTTGAGTGTTGCCCCAGGTAGCTCAGTGTGGTCAGGTGTACATGCTGCTGCTTATTCCTGGGGTTCCAAGATGGCTGGCGGGGCCTAGGGACCTCTTAGCACCATAATTTTAGGTCACCAAAGAGGCTTCCAGGAGCTCCCAATGGCTGCCCAGCCTTTTCTTCCCATTCTGTCCAGTTGAAGCTTTCTCCTAGCAGAGCATTCTTCCTCTGGTCCCCTGGAAACTCCCGTGGTTTTCCACTTTCCTATTTTATTCATCCCGTTTCTCCCACATGGATGCCCCATCTTTTCACCCACTCTCCATCAGGTATTGTGAATCAGGTATGTGAATCTCGTTCTTGGGGATCTAATTTATGTTCCACCTTTTCTATAAAATCCTCTGGCGAGACCAGCCTTCTCAAAAAATCCTTTGCTCATATGACTCTAAATATGTATCCCACTTATTGTTGCTGATCTTTTCATGAAAATGCACATTGATTACACTTTCATAACCAGATGTACAGTCCCAGAGATAAGAACCTAGGGGGTCTGGTTCCCATCTTGCTTCTGTAAACTAGCCATGCGACCTTCACTATGATATTTAAGCTTCCTGGGGTCCTATTTCCCATGAAACAGAAGGATAATAATGCTCCCCGATCTGTTGCTCTAAGGATGACATAAGAAGGCAGGTCAACATCCTTTATAAACTGTAAAGCTCATCACAAATGCTTTCATTAGGATGATAACCTCCTTATATAATATATTGTCAATGAATATTTGCAGCTTTATTGATCACAATCATCTCACTGGCAAACATGCTACACAAAGGCAAGGTCAGCACAGGACCACTGAGGTCAGGCAGTGACATTGGGTGTCCTGCAGTGGGCTGATGATGTTGGCTGCTAAGGAATCAGGGTGTTTATGCACAGAAGAGATCACGGGTGCTTATGGGAGGCAGGATTCTAAGTTGATACCCAGTGAGTCATGCCCTTACATAATCCTCTCTCCTTGAGTAGGAGTGACATCTGTGACTTGCTTCTAGCAATAGAATATAACAAAGCTGGTGAGGTTTCACTCCCATGCATGACATCAGTGAGGGATTCTCCTGCTGGCTTTGAAGAAGGAAACTTCCAAGTTGTCAGAGGGCCTGGGAAGGGCCCGGGGCAGCCTCGCTGTATCATTCCATATTTGTGACTCATTTTCTTGGGTATATTCTGAAGGGCACAGTTGTCTGGTGCTTGGATCCAGGGAGCCCCCCATCCCCACTCAACACCCAACGGAGCTTCAGGAAGAGTCAGACGTGGATACTTGGTGCCTTGCCCCAGTCCTTTCTCCAGTGTTCTTTCTCCATTTGCACCTGAGACAGGGCCCCAAAGACCCTGTTTTCTTGCTTTTTCTCTTTGTCAGTCACTGCCTGTCTCCAGAGCATGCTGGTGGTGGTGGTGGGGGTGGGGCTTCTCCACAGCAGCATTTACCAGACAAGGAAACTAAGACTCAGAGCTATGAAGTTACTTGCAGGCAGCCAGGTGGGATCTCAGAGTTCAGGTCCAGCCTGATCTTGCCGCGTGGCCAGCCCACACAGTGTGGTGGGTCTGGTGGCCTGTGCAGCTCTGCCCATTGGCTTTGCTCAGTGTTTGCACATCCAGAACCATCCTGAAAATATTTTTATTCCTCAACCCAAATTAGAGGTGGTGATGGGTGTTGATCCAGTGTGGAGAGAGGGCTGGGTGCGTGGATGTGTGGAACCAAATGATGCTCAAACGTGCCCTTTGTTGCTTTCAGTACTTAAAAGCAGATGGGGAAAAACAGCTTCCAAACTCTTTAAACTCTGTGTCTAGTCAAAGTGCTTCCAATTCCCACTGCAGAGCTGCAGAGAGAAGACAGACAGAGCAAGGGGTGTAAGACCATCCCAGGAGGATCACGGAGTCCTGTTTTTCTGGGGGTGAGGTGGGAGGTTGAGGGTGTGGGCAGTGGTCCTTTCATTTTGCTTTGCTTGGTCCTGGTAGGATGACAAGAAAAAACCATAGAAAGAATGAAATTCTTGCAAAAACGACTGAACTCCAGGAATGCCCAGGAAACGTGGGAAGGCCTCTTGTGAGAGATGCTGCTGACAGCAGCACGTGGCCTCCAGTTGCCGGGGCCATTTCCACATGGCCAGGCAGACGTGTGAACAAATTGTGGTTCTTTCAGCATGTGGTTCACATTCTCCCTCATGGCAGGAGGAGAACACAAGCCAAGGGTTGAGCAAAGACATTTGAAGGCAGAAGATTGATGCCGAAGAAGATCTGAAGAAAGAAGGACTTTATTTTGCAGAGTTACGAGATGTGAGAGTTGGAGGGGAGTTCAGAGGCCATGAAGTTGGGGGTCTGCTAACAGATTCCATATCAGGTGGCATCTCCAACAAGTTCCCAGAGCACAGTGCTGAAAGTGGGCTTGGGCTTAGTGGGAAACAGTGCTGTGATGAATTAGTAATGTCTGTCAAGGGTTGTGGAGTAGGGGGGGATAGCACATGGATTTATGCCATTTGCCTTCCCTGATGGCCCAACCAACATACTTACAAATGAGTGAACTTAGACCTGGGAAGAGAAATGACATTTTCAAGAGACGTATCTAAGAGATAATGGCAAGGCAGGTGTATTCTAATCAATTTACTGCTCTCATTCAGGGCTCACATAGATAGAAGCAGCATACCTGGGATTAAAATCTAGATAATTTTTTTTTTAATTTTTAAAGGGAACAGCTTAGAAACAGAAGCAGAAGAGTGAGTTCCTTGTATGGAGGTAGAGATGTGACTCAGTTTACCTCCCCATATGGGCTGCCAAACGATAGCTATAAAAACACTCAGTCTCTCAGCAGGTGCTGGGAATGGAATGAGAAAAGAGTTTCTCTAGGCCAAGGTCAGGGTATAAAACTGTAAGTTGATTTCATATTAGAGGGAAGCTAGTGGGTGAAGAGATGAGAGAGAGGAGAAAGCAAAGAGCAGGGAGAGAGGAAAAGGAAGGCGGGGGAAGAGAGAATAGGAAGCACCCCGAAGAAAGAAAGGAAGATGAAACTAATTTATAGCCTCCATAGGAAAGCTGTAACCCAATGTTAGCCCAGGAATATGGGGGGGGGAGGGTGTGTGGAGGGAGGGTGATTAGCAGGATCACACCTATGGTTCATCCTATAAGGCACATGTGAATCTCTCTAAGAACATAAATGTCTTAACACAGTAACTAAGAAAAAGACACGAAGGCTATGTTAACCAGTTGGATGAAAGTATTTCAAATTGTATACAGCAACAGTACACTGTACCCCATGATAGTATTAATGTACACGGCTATGATTTAATAAAAATAAATAAATAAAAGAAAAAAAGAAAGAAAGGAAGAACGCCCACCAAAACCTAGAGCTTTTCAACACCAAAGCCCTGGTTTTTCAGCAATACTAAGGTGTTTTCAGTCTGTGGTAGTAGAAAGAAAAAAAATGGGAGAGGGGCTGTCTATTCCCATCATTTGTGTTCTGTCAAGTCCCCGTGAGCACGAACTGGGGCATATGGAACCTTTGCTCCTGGGAAGTGATAGAGTCAAGTTTCCCACGAGGCTCTGTTTGAGACTTTTATGCCAGTGGATCATACATGACTTTGTCTTATGCATGCTTTTATTTAAAGACACTTTTTAAATATCTACTGCTGACTCTTTAACAATTGAACTTAGCCAACATTCACTGAAAGAAGCCTCTTTACCACAGGTGTTTTCTTGAGCTTGGAAACACTACCCAGCACTTCAGGACTATGCCTGGGGGTCCCTTTAAACAGCAAGAAAAGCACAATTTTTTTTTTCAAAAGCACCACCAAGTAGACTGTGAAAAGACGTTTGTTTATAATCCAGGAGCTGAGACAGCAAGGCAGAGCATCGCCTCATGGGACCTCAGCTGGAACTGTGCCCATCAGGTGACTCACGTTCTCCACTGCCTGCCCTCGTCCCCAAATGACCACGGAAGCGCCATGAGTATTGATTTAGGGGTTACAAATAAATTTTAGGCAAGGAGGCAAATTCATGAATACGGAATCCACAAATAATGAAAATTCGCCGCAGATTGTTAACATTTAGGTCAATTATCTTTCAGTAGTTCTGAAGTGAAAAAGGTAACTGGGGATCTGTCCTCATCACTCACAGAAAACCCCTTCTCCCTGTTCATGGGGCTCCACCAGAACGTGGCTCCCGTTCATTCCAGCTCTCCAGCTTTCTCACCATGTTTATTTTCCCCATTAGCGTGTATCGGAGCTTGTTCCATTATTCCTTTCCCATCTGTCTCTTCCACTGGAATAGAAGCTTCATGAAAGAAGCTCCTTCACCTTGCTCAGTCTGACCATCCTATTGCCTCTAAGAATGCCCTATAGTAGGCCCTTGGTAAATATTTTGTTGAGCGAGTGAAGAAGTGAATAACTATTCCGTGCTTGGCATTTGGGTGTGATGGAGCACCATTGCTTGAATAATGTCTCAAAAACAGTTTGCTGGAGCTGCCAGAATTCTTGGCTTATAATTCTGTGAATACAACATTCCCACCCTCCACTATAAGGGAAATCCAGCACAGGTGGTGATTCTAAAACTCTGCTGAAAATGCATAAAGGTTAAGCTCCGTGCTAAAACCACCGACATTTGAACAGCCTCAATGAGAGAGCAAAGCGGTTGCAAGAAACAGTCCTAGGAGGTTTGATGCTGGAAGTGTGAGTGCCCACAGTCATGACTCTTAAAACACCCTAAGGACTTGCTGGGATTTCTATGGGTGTTTGTGTGTGTGTGTGGAGGGGCAGGGTGAGGTGGAAACGCCGTTCATTAAAATAATAGCACACATAGGCTGGGTCCTTCCCACTGGAGCTTGGTGGAGCATGGCGAGTGGTGGGTCAAGTTTAATTATCAGTGCACCATAAACAATGTTCTTTGCTGAGTACACTCTGCACTGGAAAATAGTTAGAGCTGCTTGCCTTAACTTTGTTTCAAGAACAAACTCAAGCCTTACCACCGTGCAAGAATCTTTCTCAGAATCCTAGGATAGGAGTACCTCTGCTGGTACACCCATACCTGCTGGTGTCAAAGCAAGACAGTCACCTATTCCATTTATTTGTGAATGTTAAGTTTTCACCTCCTTTCCAGCAAAGCCTTCCTCCCTGCTATCCCTAACTTGAGTCTTGCCCCTTCCTCACCAATCTTCCATTCTCAGATCAGAGTGTTCTGCTGAAAAGCAAATTTGACAGTGCTTTTTCTGTATAAAAGCTACCCAGGGCTCCCTGCTGTCCTTCAGATAACACCTAAACTCCATTTACCAACTTCCAGTCCAGAAGCAACACTGGACGGGAGGTGGTAGCATTGCATTTGGTTGATGGGTAGGACATGGGGATTTCTTTGTATTCTTTCTGCGTTGCTATGTGTTCATGTTTTCCCAAAATAAAGACAATAAGAGAAAAAAGCTTCCTGGAGGTAGCTGGATCCTTGCTGAACCTTGAGTTGGATTCCCCAAGGGAAAGAAATTGGGTGGAGTAACTATGAACTGTAGGATCCAGCTTTTAGGAAGCCCCAAGGCTCTCGTGTGGGAGCCCAGGCACCTGGCAGAGCACAGGCCTGAAAGGCATTTCACATCTGCCGGGGAACCCACCTGTGCCCCACGCACCAGTAATGCCTTCTCAGGTTCATCAGAGAGGCTGCTTTCATCGACCTGACCCAGCAGATACCAAAACTGTATTTTAATTCATATTACAAAGACTAAAGTTTATACCAAGTGACACCATTCTGTTGGTGCACAGTGGTGCAGGGTGTCTGGAGTTTAATAGGAGAAGTCCAGGAGACGAGGGAAGTGGAGGAACAGATTGCAATGTACAGAGTGAGTGCTTGAGGACTAGATGATGAGTGTACACACTGGGAGCAGAGATGTGTGAAGACTCGAAGTGAGATGGTAGAGATGGCATAGGAATGGCAGGGTAAGGACGCCTCATGTTTGCTGTGTCCATTCGGTTGAGCCCCTGACTTGGGCCTGTTCTGTTAATTTGAAGCTTTACAGGGAAACTCAGTAGGAGTTTCCATAGTAAAAGATGCTTCCCGGAGTACCTGGAAACTCAGATGGTTTTACACTACCGTCTTCAATGAATAAACAAATAGTGAAAGCCTGTGGGAACATCTGGTCTTCACCATCTGATTTGTTTAACACTGAGTTGGCTGTTTGTAGCTGGGTTCCCTCTGCACGTGTGAATTGTCAAGTCACGGGGAATATTCCTGTCTTCCCTCCCAGCCATACTGATGATTTTGCAGGAGAAGCATGAAAACCAGAATCGGATTCCATGGAACAGCGCGAATCAAGGGAAGATAAAATTTTCCAGAAGTCTGAACCAGGATGGGTAACAGAACTCATGTGCTTCTTTTTTGTATTCTTTTTAGATCCTGTTTCATGGTTGTAATCTTTGAGAAGAAATGACTCTTCTACGAAGCAAAGTGGGCTTCTGTTGTCATGCAGAGAAGTTCTGCGCACAGATGGTCTCTACTGAAAGGTGGGTTTTTTTTTCAGTGCTGACACGTTAAATAATTATTGGAAAACTAGAGGTTACACTGTTAATCACATAGCATTCATTTGCTAAGGACGGCGTGAGAGATTGTGATGCACAAGATGTTACCTCTGATACATGGAGTTTAGGGACCTCTGACAAAAAGAAGAAAATAAGACATTTTTGCCCATTTCCAATGGGTGTAGAGGTGGCTGTTATGTGTTAACACAGAGACTTTGTGGATTTGGAAAAAGAAATGGGCTTTGCCGTCAGCAAGGCTCTGTTTGAATCCTGGCTCTGTTTTTCATTTGATGATATTCTGATGGAACTTCATTCAAAGTGTGTGAAAAAGAAAATGGATGGTGGTTGTGGATGGAGGGGGAAGCAGGGGGAGTATAGGCCCCCAGCAATCGTTCAGCAAGTGTTTTAGTTCTTCATCTTCTGTTCTTCCACCAGCGTTATTATCCCCCCCAGCTTCCTTCACCTAGACATAGAAATCACGGCAGAAAGCTCAGCTCACTTCCCGTAAACCAGTCACTAGATGCCATAAACACCCAGGGGGTTATAAATGAACAGATCTAGGTCCAAAACGCCAAGAAGGTGGAGTTCTTCTCAGCATTTGGAATACTTTTAACAAAATTTGGGAAAACCACTCGGTTGTTCTGTGAGGCTCCTTACGAAGGGAAGTGGCCCTGTGTGTGATCCGTATCGAACACCTTGCTGCACTTGGCCATGGTGCCTTCTGAAAATGTTTACAGTTCCTCGTGTCTGTGTGAGGTCACCATGGGTATTCGCTGCAGTCTGGAATAGAGCCGGGTGACAGGGAAGCCTGGGCCCACGGCTGACCGCTGCCTCCCCAGGGCCTTTGTTTTCTGAGCTGGCTTTGGCAAGTGGGAGGTGCTGGGCTGAAATGAGGGGCGGGAAGAGCCAGCTGGAGCGTGGCTTCCCTGCTCTTGCCCTGCCCAGCACCAGGAGGGCATCTCCTCTCGGCAATACTAGGTACTGCATCCTGGACCCTGTTCTGAGAGGGGTCCCTTTGGTCTGCTCCTGCCAGGACCCTTCCAGATACACTGCTTCACCCAGTCGCCAGACGCTCAGGCTGGGCACAGCAGCCTCCAGTTATCCCGAGATGCTCTCCTCTCCCTTACACGGCTGCTCCTTGCACTGGGCTTTGACAGCCACTCTGTCTCCCTGAAGACACCGTGCTCTGTCCTAGTGGAATGTCTCTCGTCGTGTTGCCCCCTCCCAGGCCCCCAGTGACTTGTCTGGTCCCTCTCATCTCAGCTAGGGCTGTCCCTCATCCTGGACGTCTCCCCTGGCATCCCCAGGTTGGGCGGGGTATCCCTCCTCTCATCCACAACATCCAACGCTCCTGATTGTCACTGTAGTTGTGGCACCCTCCAGGCAGGAATCAGAGTCTCTTACACCTCTGCAACCCCGGTGCTCACCACTCTGACTCACATATCCCACGACCTTAATAAATATCTGCTGAGCTAGAACTAGAGGTGAGGCTGCTTTTCACTGATGGCTCCTTCCTGGGCACAACAGGAAAGACAGGAAGAGAAGCCAGGGAGAGACCCCCCCCTCCCCGGGACACGCAAACACATAACTTACTCTGTTAAAGTCCCATTTTCCGGTTGTGCCCAATGACTTACGCCTGTAATCCCAGCACTCTGGGAGGCTGAGACCAGTGGATTGCTTAAGCTCAGGAGTTCAAGATCAGCATGAGCAAGAGCGAGACCCTGTCCCTACTAAAAATAGAAAAATTAACTGGGTGTTGTGGTGGGCACCTGTAGTCTCAGCTACTCGGAAAGTTGAGGCAGGAGGATCACTTGAGCCTAAGAGTTTGAGGTTGCTCTGTGTTATTGACACCACAACACTCTAGCTGGGGCAACAGAGTGAGACTATATCTCAAAATAATAATAATAATAAATAAAATAAAATCACATTTTCTGGCCATAAAGATCAAGGCGTTAGAGGGTGTTCTAAGCTCTAACCTGGAATGGAGCAAGTGTCCACTTCAGCTGGCTGCCAGACGACTTACTTCATCTCCGGTCCTTCTTAAAAGGAATCTTAACTAGAAAAGAGACATAACATCAGTCCATTTCTTTCCCCGGCTTATTCTCCTACCTCCCTGCCAGTGACCATGGTCTGCCTAGGAAATATTTTTGCAAGGAAACCTAAAACTGACACTGACCTGTTTATAATTAAAATATTTTTAGGGTGACTACGGTACACCTAATGATGGTAACTGAAAACTAAAAGGGTGGTGAGAATTTGGTTTTAAAAATCTGCTTTAAAGTTGATGCTATCCAAATATACATTCATATATAGTTGTTGTTTTATTTTTTGCTATAAATGGTATTTATCTATGTGCTTATATGAAATACAGATTTTAAGGCCATACCTTATTTGAACTTCTAGCTTCCTGTTCCCTTCTCCGTGTTATAAGGATGGAGTGGGAGAGGCAGGAGGCCCTGATCCATACCCAGCCCAATGTGGCCTGTGACGGATTCGACAGATGGGGTGGCTCTCTAAGCCCTCTCTCAGCAGAACAGGAATCACTGGTCTGAAGCACCCTCTTGGGGATCCTGGGGCTATGAGAGATTGGCAAATCTTTATCCTAAGGGCTTTCATACAGTTGATACTATATATATAGTATATGTAGAGTATATATGTGTGTCTGTTTGTGTGTGTGTGTGTAATACTTTAGCTGTCTTCCATTTCTCTAAGAAGTAAAAAAAACAGAGCCAATTCCCTAGGCTAACAAATATCCCCAAGACAATTTTTCTCAGTAGTCAGTAGTTGAAAGAATTTCATCCCAATGGATTAAAAAGAAAAGCCTCAATCATCTCCAGTCTTTGCAGCTATTTCTTTCTTTGCTTTAAAGCCCACCTTCTCTATGAAGCTTTCCTTGAGCTTAGAACAATTCCTCGCTCCTCCACATCCCTCCATGTTCTTCCTTGTAGCATTTAGCTGGGTTCTAATCAACCATGTATTGCCCTGTGACAATAGAGTAACCCACTATTTAGATCCTGGTTGTCATTTCACTTGTATGGCTAATTCTTGGCTTTATGTCCCAGAGCATACTGTTACCTCCACCTAAAATACTCTCCTCTCCTGTCTCTGACTTTCAGCTCGCTCCTCAGAACCCATCCCCAAAATTCCCTCTTCTACTGAGCTCTCACCAGCTTCCCATCTGTAAGGCTGGGCTGCTCTCTCTTCTCTGAGCCCAGAGCATTTTGTTTTCCTATCTTCATCCTGGGACCAAATTACTCATAGGGTACTCACTTAAAATAAGATTGAAAGTGGGTGTGGCCTCGTTGGATTTCACTGAACGTGTTTATGTGTCATCGCTGAGTGTAGGATATTACATCCCTGCTCCTTTTTTCTCTCTCTCTGAGCAGAAACTCCTTAAGAATGGGCACTGACTTTCATCTTTTTATTCCCAAGGCATATTGTAAAAACAGAGCCACACTAGATGATCAACAAAAAGGGATATAAGAATGAATAGTTGTGATTCTATTCTGCTCAGAGAGAGGGTTAGTGTAAGAACCTGCTCCATGCGCCGCGTGTGTGGGTCTCAGTGTGGGCTGGGGAGCTGCTAAGCATTTCCTCCCATCAATTTTCTCTTCTCCAGCAGTTCCAGCAGCAGACAGGCCACTTACTGCTATTGACAAGAACCGTTTTAGTTTAATATAAATGAAGGATATTTGTAGGTGTCAAAAGAGAATAATGAATGATGGACGTTAGGGAACAGGCTGGTTGATGGAAAAGGAGATTAAAGACAACAGTAGCAAGAAAGTGGAGTGTACACAGAGGAGTCTGAGACCCGTGGGCCTGGGGTACAACCCTCCTTCAGCTGCTCACTAATCGTATAACCTTGGGAAAGTCACTGGACTTCTCTGGGCATCTCTAGAAAATGAGGAGCCCAAAAATGTTTTTGCATCTCTTCCAACTCTCAAAGCAAAACAGACATGTTTGTGGGTGGATTGAAAAGTGAATAGTCAAACAAAATATAATTATAACTAGCCCTGTGGAACACATACGCCCTGCCAGTTACTGTTCATTTAATTCTCACATAAACTTACAAAGATGGCAATAGTATTATCCTCATTTTAAAGATGAGGAAACTGAGGTACAGACCCTTCACTCTTGAGTGCTATGAAAAGGCTTTGAAGACAATGGAATCCGGGAAGCCCCCAGACTGAGGTGTGGAACCCTCAGAGGCAACTGTGAGGAATGAGAAACAAGAGGAGCCTCTGCCCTCTACCCTGGCTCACACCTAGAGCCTACGGGAACAGGTCCATGAGATCTGTTTCCTAATTTCCTTCCTTCCTTCCTTCCCTCCCTTCCTTCCTTTTTTCCTTCCTTCCTTCCTTCCTTTTTTCGTTCCTTCCTTCTTTCCCTCCCTCCCTTCCTCCTTTTCTTCCTTTCTTCTTTCCTTCCTTCCTTCCTTCCTTCGGTCCTTCCTTCCTTCCCTCCCTCCTTTCCTGCCTCCCTTCTTTCCTTCCCTCCCTCCTTCCTTTCCTCTCTCCCTCCCTCCCTTCCTCCCTCCCTTTTTTCCCTCCCTCCCTCTCTCCCTTCCTCCCTTCCTTTCTTGTTCCTTCCCTCCCTCCCTCCCTTCCTCCCTTCCTTTCTTCCTTCTCTCCCTTCCTCCCTCCCTTCTTTCCTTCCCTCCCTCCCTCCTTTCCTCTCTCCCTCCCTCCCTTCCTTCCTTCCTTGTTTCCTTCCTTCCCTCCCTCCCTTCCTTCCTTCTTTTCTTCCTTCACAAACCTCCCCCTCTCCTCCTTCACAAACATGTTAAGCACACACAATCCACAGATACTTTACTTTTCTGGGTGTGAAAATATACTCATGAACAAAACCGAGGCCCTACCCCAGGAAGCTGAGATAGTAGTGGGGAGAGACAGACACTAAACCAATCAATAAGTAAACTGAGCGAGTTGGATGGTGAGCACATAGGAGGAAGATGAAGCAGGTAGAGGGGAGAGGTGGGTGGGCTGCAGGGAATTAAGTCATGGTTATTGAAATGTTGCTACTACAGGAAGACACCCCCCCACACACAGGCTGCCACCCTCTTCCAGAGTGGGGGCACAGGCCAGCGGCTGTTGGGGAAGAGTGTTCCGGGCAGACGGGACAGGAGGTGAGTGTGGCGGGAGGGTGTCTGGGGCCAGTGAGCCGTGAGAGTTGAGATCCCAGAGGTAGCCGGCAGGTAGGGGCAACTCTCTGCCAGTGCATCTCACAGAACATTTTGGTTCCTTTCAAAATGTCTGAGAGTCACAGATGCACAGTGTTCACAGGAGAGGGGGAGCTCGGCTTCCTCGGAGAAGCAGGGAAACATGAGAGTAGCTAACATGGGGCAGGGCAGGTCTGGGTGGGGTCTGGCAGCTCAGGGGACATTCAGAGCGGGAGCCCCTGGCCACCTCATGACAGGTGGGAAGAGAAGGGGAATGTGGAAAGGACCTGATGGTGGAGGGCTCTGAAGGTTTTTCAGGGAGTTGAGGTCACGTCCCATTCCCAGCTGTTAACCTGACTAGGGAGCACATGACAATGATCTCAGACCTCAGGGCCAGATGATGTCCGGGAACTGGCATCTCCTAGGCAGTTCAGGAAGCCGCCTGGCCTGTGGTTTAGGCTGGAATACCAGGGTGAGACGGTAAGAGCCAGCCAGAGGGTGCTTGTTCCCCTACGAGGCAGGATTGTTGCCTGGGGGAGTGTGAGGGTCAGGAGAGACAGAGAGGGTGACCACACTCCACAGGGTGTGACTGAGTGAGTTAACGTCATGTCAGCTGCTAGAACAAAAATTGTAGTATGAATTATCTAGTAGATGTTTAATTCTTGGTCACATAAACCCCAAACAGATGCTTCTGACGTGGGTAGCTGTCCAACCCTGAGTCCAAGGCCTGCTTTTCTCCCATCTCGTGACAATCTGAGGCACCACACCCATCCACTCCCAGTCAGAGGAAGAGAAAATCTTTATGACCTGGGAATAGGCAAAGAGGTTTTAGATTTGATGCCAAAGGCATGATCTATAAAAGAAAAAAAAAATCAACAAGTTGGACCTCATCAAAATTTAAAACTTTTGCTCTGTGAAAGACCCTGGTCAAAAACAACAACAACAATAACAACAATGCAAAAACAAAAAACAAAAAACACAAGACCGGAAGAAAATAGTTACAAATCATGAATTTGACAAAAGACTCGTATCCAGAATATGAAAGAAGTGTCTGAACTCAATAGTAAGATAACCCCTAATCCAATAAAAACATGGGTAAAACCTTGAGCAGACATTTAACCAAAGATATGTGACTACGTAAAGAAAAAGATGTTGACCATCATCAGTTCTTAGGAAAACTCAAATTAAAGCTGCTGTGGGTCGCCACCACGTGCACATTGGAAAGGTCAAAACAGAGAATACTGATGATAGCAATGTTGGTGAGGATGTGAATTTTCAGTTCATCCTTGCTGGAAACACCAGGCAGTTTCTTATATAGTTAGACACGGTCCCTGGTAAATAGAGTCCTGAGCATTTAGCCCAGAGAAGCAAAAACTCATGTACGCATAATACGCGTGCAGAGATGTTCACAGTAGCTGTATTCGTAACAGTCAAACACTGAGAACAACGCAAGTGGCCTTCCGTGGGTGAAACTGTGGTACGGTCACTCTTCATTCGGTGGAATCCCACTTAGCAGTAGAAAGGCTCAAACGGTGGCTGCCGCTGCTGGGCTGGGTCTCAGCGGCTTTATGCAACAAAAGCCCATCTCAGAGGGTTACATCCTGTATGAGTCCATTTGCGCAATATTCTTAAAATAACAAAATTCTAGTGATGGAGAAGGATCAGTGGCTGCCAAAAATTGGAGTTGGGAAGAGAATGTGACTGTAGCAGCGTCACATGCAGAAGTGTCCTTGGGGTGACAGCACGGTTCTGTACACTTGTTACAACACAAGTTCCATGGGGCTGTAGATGTGATAAAATTTCATGGATCGTCACATGTGCCCACATGCAAGTGTACGTGTACCAACTGGTGATTATGTGTGTTAATTTTCCCACTGATGACGGACTGCGGTGATGCAAGATATTGTCCTTGGGGAAAGTTGGATAAAGCGTATGTGGGGTCTCCTGGTACTATTTTTAAAACTTCTTCAAAGTCTTTTACTCTTTCACAATTATTGAGGTCCCCAGAGAGGTTTTATTTATGTGTGTTTTATCTATCAGTATTTACCAACATAAATCAATTCTGAGAATGCTCATTTATTCATTTATTTATTCACTAAAAATAACAGTAAACTGGATTGGTGCCTGTAGCACCGTGGTTATGGCACTGGCCACATACACTGAGACTGGAGGGTTCAAACCCAGCCCGGGCCAGCTAAACAAAAACTGCAACAACAACAACAACAAAATAACTGGGTATTGTGGTGGGTGCCTGTAGTCCCAGCTACTTGGGGGGCTGAGGCAAGAGAATCGTTTAAGCCCAAGAGTTTGAGGTTCCTGTGAGCTGGGACGCCACGGCACTCTACTGAGGGTGACATAATGAGACTGTCTCAAAAAAAAAAGAGAAAAGTAACAGCAAACCAATTATACAATGGCATAAATAATGCATTTCTTATGAAAAATGATTATGTTCTCAAAACAAAGGTGAGGAGAGTGGCATTATTTTATATTTTACAAATCTCTTCCACGTGTGGCTAACAAGACAGCTGGCTTGTCCTATCTGTCTCTGCATTTGATCTGCTGAGACTGCGCATGTCCTTGCTAGAAAACTCCACTGCACAGTCACAAGCAGGAGGGTGACAAAGGCAAATAACATGTGAGTTTTGTTATGAAAAGAGTTTGGACTTCACAGACCTCCAAAAAGGGTTTAGGAAACAGCCAGGGGTCCCTCACCACATACTAAGAACTGCCCATGTAGGTTAAGCCCAGGCTCACGCTGCCCTAGCGATTGATTGTTGTATCTCTGTCCCCTGCTAGACTATGAGGAACACCAGGGCAGGAACTGCCTAATCCACCTGGTTCCCTGGAGGCTCCCACTGTGCCCTGTATCAGTGGGAACTTAACACACGTGGCCCAAAGAACAAAGAACGCACGAAGAAAGCCATTTGTTGTTCTATCCTGGTTTTTTCCTTTGCGTTTAAAGGTCTGTAGGTGATTACAGTTTTTCAAGTTTGAAGAGAAAAATCAGAGTCTCCAGAGATGTGCTGTCTGGAAGAAGAAAGTTCGTTGGTCCAGGCAGCAGTGGACGGGGCTTGAGAGCATCAGCGAGGCAGGCCAAGTGATTTGCATTCACAGTGTTCTGGCTGACTTTTCCCTCGCCTTGTCTCCTGCCATCTCTGATTTTTATGTTCCTTGTCAGGACACAGGAGTACATACAGGATATATAGCATATGTTGCAAGGTCTGCGAGGGCTTCTTTGCAGGACCAGGCGCAGCCAGGATCAATTAAGTAACAAGGAAGGTAGAAAATATAGCTGCAGCTGGAACAAATCAGTTAGTCAGGCATGCGGGTTGCAACCCATAAAAGGTCAGCAGGCAACTGGCGTGAGGAGCTGTGAGTGAAGCTTTTGGCTCCATGGAGCTGGAAGGAGCAGAGGGATCAGGCATCCTGGCATCCCAGTTTCCAACGGGGCACCCACACCGTGGATGGGGAGGATGTGCGGTGGACTTGGCGAATGATGGCCCAGTGTGCCCCCGTGGCATTTCCCCTCTGGCCTCTCCATTGATTTCTCCGTGTTCCCCAGCTCCGTCCGACTTATTCCACAGTGACAGGGTGGTTTTATGGGTTGGAAGTGGGCCTCAACTACTAAATTTCAATGGGTGAGAGGAGCTGACTCTGTGTATGAATCAGGGGACTTCTTGGAAGGGGGAGCAGAGCAGCGGTGATCTCTTAAAAAAAAAAGAAAACTAAAACTCCATACTTCATCTTCCCACACATGTTATAACTAGAGATCAAATTTCAGGTTAATTTCCAACAATGAATAACTCCTTGACAAATTGATTAGCTGCCTCGTCTTTGTTAGTTCAGTTGTAAGGGGTCATGATTTCACAGCCTGCTGTAGTTCCCAGCCCTAAGCTTTTCTCAGAATAATTATTCCATATATGTATATTTATATACAAGAGACTATGTATATGATGGGGACCCTGTAAGATTATAATGAAGCACAAATAGAAATTTGATATATGGCACTTAATGTTGGCTTTCCTGATCCAGTAGAAGAGATGATTAATATTCAATAACAGTGCTGGGTCTTTGGTTTTCTCTATGAAAGAGTATGTATAAATAAAAATATCTAGGTTTGTGTAAGTATACCCTACAATGTTCTCATGATAAGCACAGCTAATGATTTCATTTCTCAGAATATATTATTGTCCTTAAGCAGTGCATGATTGAATATATCTTTGTTATTGTTGTTTAGGGCAAAAGTCTAAACAGACATGTGGAATATCTTTTGAGAGTCCTTGTAGAAGTAACCACAGTCTTCTGCTTTGGGACCTCAATTTTAACAAAGGTTTTTAAATGAAAATAGGGATACAAATGTGTTCCTGATGACTTTTGCAGAAGGTTCATCTTTCATTCAACAAATAATTATTGAACAATGGCACTGTCAGAGACTCAGGGACTGCAGAAATGAATAAGGCTGGATGGGGTCACCTCGATGCTGCCTGCAGGAGCACAAGGAGAAAGTTGTCACCTCTAACGGGTGGCTTCATGAAAGGTAGCGTCTTAGAGGAGGTGGTTGGCTGGCTTTGTACTTTCACATCCAGAATATAATTTTTAGAATCTTAAATACTCAGTGAGTTATCTTGATTCAGAGAGATTTTGCTGTGTGTTCACGTCTGTTAAGCTATTAAGAGGTAAGATGAGCCTCAGATTTGGAACTTTGGACTACAAAACTCCGCCTAAAGTACTGTGAGGATGAAAATTAAATGAGATAATATATTTGAAAGCGTGCTAGAAAGTTGTACGTAAAGATCAGGTATTGTCATCATTAGCATTTTTGGTAAAGTAATAATTGTAGTGAAGGTTAAAAGAGGAAAATCTCCTGCCCTTTTTATAGATTCAAACAATGGAATGCTTAAGTGCATTTTCCCCCCTCAGTATTTACTGAGTGTTTACTGGGCCCTGCTTTTTACCTTACAGGGTTAAAAGAAAAGGGCCTGATAAATGACGGCAGTGCATTTGCGTTTGGGGATGAGCACAGCATGGCTGAAAGGGGGACCTTGGAAATTAGGCAAAAGAAAGTAGGCAAGGAAGGAGCCTGGGTTTCTGGGAGAAGCGTGTTGGTGCCATTTGGGACATGGGAATCGGCAGTGCCAAGGTGTACTTTGAAAAGACATGCCCAGGACGTGGGCAGTGGGCAACGAGAGGGGACTGGTGCTGGTCCCATGACTTCCACCCAGATACATGATGGATGTATCTGGCATGATGATGGTGGGGCGTGGGTGTGAGTGTCCAGAGCAGTCCTGGAGCGGCAGAGATGTAGGGGAGGAAGGAGCACAGCATAACCGACCTCCTCTGCTCTCCAGTTTGGGCAAGGACAGAGGGGATGCTGAGGAACAAAGAAGGCAGACCAACATGGAGCAGAGGCTCTGGGCACCCGAAGCAGCTGTGCCTCGCCTGGTTGTCTCAGCTCCTGGTTCTCTGCATCGAGGCTCTGACACACAGGGTCAGTGGCGCTGTCCCTCTGAGCCTCCATTCCTGAGACAGACAGCTCCTGAGACACTCTGATACATGGACACACAACAGGAGGCCTGAGGAGTTCTTGCAACTCAAGAAAATGATTCTTGGACCAGGAATGAGAGAGGAGATGCCAGTCACACCACTTTTACGGACATCTACTAAGCAAGAATCGTACTACAGGAGTATGATTTTCAGCTGACTGGCTCAGGGGCACTGTGAAAAATTGTTCTTTCAGCTCAACCCAACCATCAGAGAATTTTTAAAGTAGAAAGGATCTTAGTGTGGGCATTGTGATGCCTGCCCTCTTGCAGAGGGGAAGCTTCTGGGATGGGTCTGTCTGACACCACACCTCCAGGGCTGGAATTACATAGCTCAGGGCCCAAGAGTCTCTTCTGCCCCAAGTTTTGTCTCAGCCGACCGAGCCAGCCATGGGCAGCTGCCTACCATCCGCTTTCTGGCTTGCTGGCCTTCTGGACTTTGGGGCTCTGTTTGTTTTGATACATCATACAAATTAATTTTGTTTCTAAAATAGAAGTAAGTGGTAAATATGAAGGACTAGGGGCCTTCCTGTTTTTAATGCGCCAGACATTCACAGGAGTAGTCAAGGTTCTAGTCAAGGGCAGGGTCTGGGGAGGGCGGATCAGCCACGGCAGGGAAGTGAGCACGGCTTTGCTTTCACAGCTTCCCTTCACTGAAGCCCTTTGTCCCCTGGTCACTCAGAAGCTGGAGTGTGTCCTAGCATTAGCTAGTCGGGTTCTTTCCTCTTTGACTGGTCAGGTCATTTCTCCTTCCTGTCCTGTCCCTGGAGTAGACACACTGATCTATGTGCTGATCTGCGGAAGCTTCCGGGGCGAGCACCGCTTAGCCTCCCAGGGCTGCGTTGTTCCTTTTTTTTGGTTCATGTAACAAAGTGCCCGGAATGGAGTGACTTAAACAATGGAAGTTTGTTCTTTCACAATTTGGAAGAACAGAGGCCTGGAATCAAGGTGTCAACAGAGTCACTGTCCCTGTAATGGCTCTAGGGGAGAAACCTTCCCTGGATCTTGGTAGCTTCTGCTGGGTGCTGGTCATCCTTGACAGTCCCTGCCCTGAAGGTGCATCCCACTGCCACCTCTACCCTCATCATTACAAGGCTTTCTTCCCTGTGTGTCTCTGTGTGGCTTTTCCTCTTCCTATAAACACCCTGCCAGTCACGTTGGAGGTTGAGGCCACCCTGCTCTGGTATGACCTCATCTTCCCTCAACTAATTGCAGCTGTGAAGATCCTGTTTCCAAGTCAGGTCACCTTCTGAGGTTCCGGGTAGACACGTATTTTGGGGGTCACATTATTTAACCTAGTATCACTGAGGTTTTAGCCGTACTTTTGGAGTGAGTTCTTCAGCCCTTGTCCTATAGCTCTTGAATTTATTCTTTCCCAGGATTAGTGGGATTTAGCCCCAAAGCTTTTCCAGGCTCAATTCTTATCCATCCTGCCCTTGGCCCAAGCTCTTTCCTTCTTGCTGACCGTCTATTAACGTCACAAGGCACATTGGGAACCGAGCAGCTGGAATCTTGTCAGCCCCTCGCTCCCCCTCAGACACATCCATCTGCAGTGTATGTTTCTTCTCCACACTCTGCCTCCACCAACTGCAGCTTCTGACAACCCATGATTCAAACAAACTACCCGGCATTTTCCAAAACAATTTTCCCGTAGTTGCTATTTATGGCTTTTGCTCTGCCTTGAATGCCTCATTCCTGTTTCTGGTGCCTCCCCCATCATGACTCACCTTCTGTGATGCATTTCTCTCTCCTACTAGTATCCCGTCAAGGTGTCCTTCATACTGGGATTACAGCACTTGGCACACTGTGCCGTAAAGCTCTGCTTAGGAATCTGCCCCCATGCCCGTTCTCCCAGACCTCCCTTGCAGAAGTGCCTTCCTATAGAGAACCACCCACCCCACATGCTTGGGCTCTACAACCTTCATCTTCCCCCATCTTTCTTCTGCTTCAGGCGACTTGTGGAGGAAGATGGCCTGTAGGGTAAGGATGTTCAAGCTCCTTCTCATTGTCTCCCCACTCCTGGCAAGAAGATATAGTGAGTGTGGGGGATGAATCAGGGTCTAGAATGTTCATCAAACCACATTCCAGGGGGAGAGAGTGAATGAGCAGGAGATCAGATGTAAGTCTGAAGATGGGACAGTGCCTCTTGTCTCTATTTTTCTCCAGTGTGGGAGATGAACTGGTGCCTGGAATGTCTTTCTTCTATGGACGCATACCGCCATCTCGTCTCACTGTTTCATTGCCATTGTGGAAAGTCAAGTAGAAACTGGAGAGAGGCTGTATTAGTCAGGGTGCTCCAGAGAAGAAGAACCAGTAGGATACACAGTAGAACTTCTGTAAAATGACTGTAAACTGGTCCATACATGGAGGTATCACCATAAGGATAAGGATAAGTAAGCATAAGGCCTACTGCACTGATATGTACACGTGGAGCGTGTCTGGTCTGTGAAAATTAGGTCAACTTAAGGAGGTGGTCAATGTAGGGAGGTGGTCATCTGTGGAGGTTCTGCTGCATATAGACAGAGATATACAGAAAGAGATACATCGTGAGAGATGGTTCATGTAATATGGAGACTCAGAAGTCTCCAATCTGCCATCTGCAAGCTGGAGGTTCAGGAAAGTGGGTGGTGCAGTTCCAGTGCAACCCTGAAGGCCTGAGAGGCAAGGTGGGGGCCACTACATGAGCTCTAGTCTGAGTGTTGAGGCCTGAGAACCAGGAGCGCTGACATTTGAGGGCAAGAAAAGATAAACATGGCAGCTCAGGAAGAGGAAATCTGCCTTTGTTCCGCCTTCTTGTTCTGTTCAGGCCCCAGTGGATTGGATGGTGCCGACGTGGGTGAGGGCAAATCTTAATCGTTCCGCAGGATGGTGCCCACTCATGTTGGTGAGGGCAAATCTTCCTTAATCATTCCACAGATTCATATGCTAATCTCTTCTGGAATCACCCTCCCAGACACACCCAGAAATCATTTTTTAGCAGCTATCTGGGCATCACTTAGCTGGTCAAGCTGATGCATAAAATTAACCATCACTGCAGCCAAAGAGACAAAAATCCATTTTCGCAGAGTAAAGGACTCTTTCTCATTCTGTATCACTATGTAGATTAGTTCACCAGGGATGAGGATCCATATGGCGTGTGTACTCTGTAGCAGAGACTGGTGGATGTCACTGGCATTTATCTTCCTCTTAATTTTTAATGATAGATCTCCCAGCTTTGAGCTGGGTTCTTTGCTGCCCTGTCTAAAGACTTTATTTCCAATCTCCCATGCATCCAAGTGGGGTTATGTACATTCTGGCAATGAGATGTAAATGGAAATGGTGCATACAAATTCTAGGAAGTGTCCTTGAAGGAAAGGAATGTGCCTTCTTCTATTTCTCCTTGTTATAACTGCCTGGAATTCAGATGGGATGCCCGAGCTCAAGCAGCCAGTTTTAGACCATGAGGAAGGAACCATCACCCAAGATCATTGTGGAGCTGCCGTATCAGCCTTATATTGCTTCCTCCTGGGTTTTATTTATTGGAGAAAAAAATAAAGTTTTCTCTTATTGAAGCACCATTATGGGGTGGAGGATAGAGGTTCTGATACAGCTGAGCTGTAAGTACCAAAATTTCGGGTAGTAAGAAGCTTCCTACTCCTGAACTGATCCTGTCTGTGTGACCCTCTTGGAGGTGACAGTGGCGGGACAGAATCTGCAGATTTTGAATTCTAGTTTTCCTGCTGTGAAAGGAAATGTCTCACTTCAGGTGACTGCATGGATCTGACTCCATACTTCTTGACCTATTTTTCATTATTAACTTACTAAGGATCCTTTTTAGATTTTTGTTTCCTAATCATACTTTCCTTCAAAATAAATTATAACAACACAGATATACTGAATATCTGTTTATGTAGTATATGTGTTCTTGTGCTTTATATGTTGAGAATAATTTTTTTCGTGCATAGCATTTACCCAAAGAGCCAAATGTTTGCTCACTTGAGGTGTTATCGCCCCCTTGAGAATGTGTTGCTTAATGGAAGACCTTTGCTGACCAAGGAACAATAAGACCTGTTTTAAACTTGTGAAGTCATTGTGCTTGTCTTTGTCTCAAGAGCTGCTATTAAAAAATACCATAGCTTGGATGGCTGAAGCAACAGAAATAAATATCTCACTGTTTTGGAGGCTGGAAGTCTGAGATCAGGGTTCCAACATCGTGGGATTCTAGTGAGGGCTCTCTTCCTGTCTTGCAGACAGCTGCCTTCCTGCCATGTCTTCACATTGTATAGAGAAGGAATTTTTATGTCTTCTCCTCTGCTTATAAAGTTACTAATTCCATCATGGAGGATCCACCCTCATGATTTCATCTAAACTTCTAAAGTCTCCACCTTCTCATACCATCACAAAAGGGGTTAGGACTTAAATACATGAATTTTGAAGGGATACAACATTCAGTCCATAGTAATGGTTTTTCTAAAGTGCTCATTTTTGATCCTTATTAACATAACTATCATAAAAACCCTTTTCTAGCCATTTAAGTCACCTGGTATTTCAGCCTCAAGAAGCCCCCTCTGTGAATGTCTTCACTGATTTTTGGTTCCTTGCCTAAGGTAATAAAGACTTAGTTCTATTTTGTTCTTTATTTTTTGCTCTAATGATCTTTGTTTTATTCCCCAATACGGCTGCTATAACCTGTCCCCCACCTACCTATAGCACTCCCCAATTTCCAACACTTGTCACCCTGTCATTTTTCTGATCTTTGAACCCTGCAAGTTTGTTCCCGCTTTCAAGCTCTTGCCCTTAGGTCACATCTGCAGGTGGTTTTACAGTTTTCAGGCCTTGGCACAGCCCTCAATTTTAGACTTTCCTTCCCTTCATATTGTAGCAAAAGATAATATCACACTCTCTCATATGCTCTGTCATATCACCTCACTTTATTTTTTTCTTAACATCATTCTCTGAAATTATCTTGTTATTGACTTAGGAATTATCTCATTATATATAACTTAATGCCGTTTGCCCTGACGCATGAGAATGTCAAGTTCCATGAAAGGTTTCATCTGTTTTGATCACTTTTGTATCCCAAGAATCTAAAGTGGTCCTGGTACACAGCAGGAACTCAATAAATGTGGAGTGAAGGAAGAAACTGCCCCCTACCTGCTGTCAGATGCTACAAGAGTCATGAGCAGACCGCCTGTCACTTTTTTGCCCTCACCACACCCGGACACAGCACTCTATAGGGTGTAAGAACTTTCTTATCCATTCTCTCAGTGATAGCTCTCTGCCTTCCAGCAAGGTCAGGTATTATTAGCCCCATTCTGTTGGGAAGAACTTCACAAATCTGGCTGGTGGAACCGAGGGCTCTTAACCTGTGGCCATTCTCCCTCCATTACTCTGTCTCCCTCCATCAGTGGGGGAAGGCCCTGAGGAGTCTCCACTTCGGCAGAAGGAGATGACTCAGTCCTGGTGAACCAGGGTCTGGGTCAGATATTGATTTGATTGATGGACACTAAGCCTTAAGTTGCACTTAGAAGGATTGGAAAGATCTTATCCTGCTCCTGCCTCTTAGCTCTTCTCTGGACCAGCCTTGGCCTGTTCATATCCCTCTTTTGGGTTTTGGAAGCTCTCTGCTTCCACTATGTTTGAAAGGCTATCCTAGTGGAGGCATGGGCAGCAAGAAGGAGTTCTGGGGAGAGGCAGACGGGGGCTGGGTGGTTGGTTTCATCCATTAGCTGCCATACACACAGTGCCTTTGGGAGGGACCTTCCTAAGAAGATGAATTGGGTCCTCTTCTGGGGATATCTTATAAAGAAGCCATCTAGAATACACAGCAGAGCAGAGTTTGGTTTTGAATAGTTGGGTACAGCCTAAATATTATGGGTATGGTTCAAAAAAGAAAAGTCATAAATCCATGGATAAATCCATTATGAATGTCAGATAATAATACCTAATAATGAATTGGGAAAACACTAAATGCCAGAAAAATATTAAATGTCCAAAGCAGGATGCAAAATTATATAAGGGGAAAACAACAGTTAGGGAAAGACTGCAAAGAAAAATATCCGATTGTTTGAGAATGAGGATGACTGTGTTACAGTCATATTATTACGGGTGGGGCCCTTCCATTTTTAAAAAAAATTTTGTGTAATGTAATAGTTAAGTAATTTTTCCCTAAAAGACATTCTTTAAATGTTATTTTTGTAATTCTTGACAAGCATGTTTTTAAAAATAAATATAATAAGAAAGTACAAAGTTAAACATTTACTGGTATTCCCTCAGCTGGTAACATATGGGGGTAGAGCTCCCCAACCTCTCTATAGGGACACAAATCTACATTTTCAGAGGCAAGAATGAAATCCTACTGTGCCTGTAATTTATGGTCTATATTTTACTCAATGATATTTTACAAACATTTCAACAAGATGACTATATTCTCCTACAGTATTATTTTAATTCTGCTTAGTTTACATTATATAAATGTATCACTATCCAGTCTATCCTTTGTAATATATATAGATCACTTTCAATTTTTTTATGTTATGAATGACAATCGTAGATACTATTGCTAAGTAATTTGTCTCAGACCTTCTTGATTAATAAGAAAAAATTTTCAAAGTGGTATTTTTGAGTGCTAGGACACGTACATTTTAAGTTTATATAACATCTATAGTCAATTTATATGACAATAAATTTTATAGGAGAGAGCACATTTTTCTGTTACAAAAAGATTGGTCATTATCATCTTTACAATTTTGCTCATTTAATGGCCATGAAGGGATGTGCTACTTACATTTCTTTCTGTTGAAGAAAGTTTAAGCAAAAGAAATTAGGGGATGAGGAAAAAAGGTAGTTATCACTGCTGTGACTTGCAAGTTCTCAGGGTAGAGCTCACTTTAAAGAAGATTCAATTGAGGTTCAAAAATGTTGCTGGGACCTATTTCTGGACTTGGCTTCTTCTGAGTTGGGTTTCTTCTTTTTGTGTGGTGTCATCCTAACATCCATGCCAGAGAAGGGAAAGTCTAATAAACATGTGAAAATTGGGTCTTATTGGCCTAGGTTGGGCCTACACTGGACATGGGGTCAGCTGTGAACCCAGTAGTGGTCAGACGATGGTTTAGGGGCAGAGTTAGGACGCCATGAATCTTGTAGGCAGAGCTTCCAGAAAGCTAAACTAAATATGGTGACCAGCAAGAAGAGGGGATGGATGTAAATGTACTTTTAAATGTAAAAGTACATTCTGATGTTGTGAAATATGCAGGGTGGACCTAAAATTTATATGCAACTTAATCTCTTCAAAGTTGGAGAGATTGAACATGAACTTTATGGCCACCCTATATATTTGGTCTTTGTCCCTGTTTTCTGACATATAGCTTCCAAAGCCCTTGGACTCTCAGCAGTGATAAGGGTGTCTATTGAATGTTAATGGGATGACTGGTGGTTTAGGATTTCTCACTAGCTTTGAGATGGGAGGTCGGATATGAGGAAGACTAAGACAGAATTAGAGGGTTGGAACTTGGAGCTCCACCTCCAGACTACCAGGGAGAGGAGAAGGACTGAAGGTTGAGTTGATCACCAATGGCCAATGATGTAATTGATCACGTCTATGTAACAAAGCTTTCCCAAACCCCTAAAGGACTGGACTCAGAGAGCTTCTGGATAGCTGATTGTGTGCATGCACCATCCCTCTTCTAAGTAACCTTGCACTTTGTGTCTCTTCCTCTGCATCCTTGGCAATGATATTTATAATGAACCACTATATGTAAGTGTTTCCCAAGTCCTTCCAGCCACTTGAGCAAATTAATAAAACCTGAGGAGGGGATCATGGGAACCCCCAATTTATGGCCAGTTACTCAGAAGCACAAATGACAACCCAGGCTTGTGGCTGGCATCAGAAGCAGGGGGCAGTCTTGGGGGCTGAGTCCTCAAACTGCAGAGTCTGGTGCTGTCTGCAGGTAGACAGAATCAGAATTGAGTTGAACTGGAGGGCACCCAGCTAGGAGCTGCTGCAGAATCTTCTGAAGAATCTGCTGTAGAGTTAGTTGTTGGTGGGAAAACCCCATACACATCTGGGGCTACAGATGTGTGAGGTGTGGCAAGACTATGGTAGAAGAAACAGTTTGTTTTTTCTATTCATATGCTATAAAAGATATTCATCATTTAAGAAAGTAGCATTGAAGTTCACGTAAGATTCTTTCTGTATGTCCTTAAAATGCATCTACTGATAGAATCAGGTTATTGACCCATCCAGGAAGGATCCCTTTCCTGGGAAGTGTGTCCCTCCCAGGAAATAGTGAATGGACCATTCCAGACCTGCCTAACCTTTTCCCACCTACATGCCCAGGCAAAGCTGTGGACGGACCAATCCTGACTGCCCTAACCTTTTAAATCCCCATCCATTATAGCCCATGTGTGGATTTCGGATTTCTCCCCAGTCAGGAATCTCACCCCACTTGTACCCCAGGTGGAATAAAAGCCATTTTGCACAAATTGGGACTCTGCCTTCCTTTCTTATACCTTGAAATGATTTTTATCTTTGGGTCTGGAACCTTTCATCTACAGTGTCCATTGTTAATGGGATAAAATCTTCCAGAAGGTTCTAAAATCCTGAATGTTATTTCCCTCCTTGTCTCCCCTCTCTCTCTCCTCACTAGCTACTTTTCTATCCTTACCTTAATAATACTGCCCTTTGATCTTGGCCAAGCCTTAGTCTCTCTGAACCTCAGTTTAGCATCTGTATAATGGGCTTATTAGCTCTTACTTGAATGTGACAGGATAGCAGTAGCTTATTCAAAATGAGCCCATATCTGCCAAAACATTTAATATCTCCTGCTGACTAGTCATTTTCCTACAACTCTAGGAAGCAGACTCAGAAAAAGCATTTGACCATGATTTTTGGACTGCTTCTAAAGAAATTCATGTGTGACCTTGGGAATGGAGCCTAATTCTTTGACACCTGTTGTTCTTCTGTATAAAAAATAAGGCTAGGAATTTCTGCCTTAATTGCACAATTTCAGTGTAAGGAACAAAGCCCTGTGCAAGTGCAAGGTCCATTAGGCAACTGATGAAAAAAGGTCTTCATGTGGGAGATGAGTCCTGGTGATGCTCAATGTGCATCTTGAAGAGGCTGCTGCCCCCAACCCCAGGCTAGCACTGTGAAGGATGTTTTCTTAAGACTGTCTTCAAGTGTGGTCCATGGAGAAGAAATTTGCAAAAGGATATAAATTCCTCTTAGATCTGTGGCCTGAAAGGGCTCTAAGCTCTGTACCAGAATTCTAATGGAATTTTTCTTCCTGGTGTCCTGCAGCTCCCACCCCAGGTAAGCAATTGCTTGGACCCTCATATCTCTCTTTGCAGGTGTCTGTCTCTTCTTAGATTTGGGGCTAGTCCGTTGCCCTGTGATCTTAGACCTTTGATGGATTAGAGAAAGTTTATGACCTTGCAGTTCGTTCAGCTTCTTTTGTTATAAGACCAGGAACAATGCTTTCCCAGTTCTCTGGAAGATCTGTTCTAAGTTTTGATTTGAAACCTTGCACTGGCTGTAGAAGGTAGACACCAAGAATATCCACTTTTCAAAAATGAAGAGACTGACTCAGTGTCAAGTTCAAGGTCCCAGCTTGAAAAGAGGGAAGCTGGGACTTAAACCCAAAGCTTTGTGAGCACAGTACAAAATGATCCCCCCTAAATGTGTCTTTCAAGAATGGTGTGCTCTTTAGAGGGGTAGCTGTAGCCTCCATGGGGAGGAGGCAGAACAGACAAGTGGGGGCAGTTCACAAATGACTTTGACTAGTAGGTGAGGAGGTAAGACCTTTAGATTGTAGATTCCTGATCAGAGAGTGACCTGGCCCTTAACGAAGAGAATATTCTTTTTTTTTTTTTTTTTGATTTAGATTCTGACTATGTCACCCTCAGTAGAGTGACGTGGTGCCACATTTGAGAAAGCTATTCAAAGGGAATCTCTTAAGTGATTCTCTTGCCTCAGCCTCCCAAGTAGCTGGGACTACAGGCACTTTCACAATGCCTGGCTATTTTGTGTTGCAGTTGTCATTGTTGTTTAGCTGTCCCAGGCTGGGTCTGAACCCACCAGCCTCGGTGTATGTGGTTGACACTGTAACCATTGAGCTACGGACGCCGAGCTGACTATTCATTTTTTACAAAGAATACTCTGGTGAGAGTGTGGAGGATTAACTGTAGGGATTAAGTTTCTAAATCTTTGAAAACAGGAGAATCAATAGGACTTGGTGTCAAGGTGGAGAGCTGAGTGTGGGAGAACGTGTTTAGAGTATGATTTGCGATGTTGAGAAGAAGGTGGTGACAGGAAATGAATTTAATTCAGAATTGAAAAGGAGACCTGGTTTGGCAGTGGAAGGCAGACAATGAGCTTGGTTTTGGACATATTGAGTCGCAAGTGTTGAACTCAGGGAAGACGAGTGTGACAGGTACCAGGGATGATGATCCAAGTCACAATCATGAGCTACTCATGAGCATCTCTAAGGCACTGTCTCTATCATACATATACCAATGTGTGACCCAACAGGGTGTCTGGTTTTTTGGAAAACATAAGTAAAATCAACACCTGAAATAGGGATTTTCAGGAGTTTCAATGTACTTTGAAATAATTACTTTCTCCAGGTAGAGCTTGTCATGCAACCACAATCCCGAATTGAGGACTCAGACAATTAACACGTTTCAAGGAGAACATTATCATTTGAAAACCTCGCCGGGAGAAATAGTCTGTACTAAGAAGTGACACTATCATCCTTGGGTAAAGAGATCCAATCACTTACATTTCCACTTATACTTCCCATCTTGTGTTAAATAATTCTGACATTTTCTTCAAATGCAAATTATATTTCTGAAAATTTCTCACATGTGAGGTTTTATTTTTCCAAAAGAGAGATTTTTCTTTCCTGTGACAACTCTAGCCATCTCCTGGGTCTCTAACCTCCACCCAGTCTATTTAAAAAAGAAGAAGAAAAAAAGCATATTAATTTTATCTGGTTTTTCTGCCTGGCAATGCACTTCGGTCCGAGAATGCCTCCTTGTATCTTACATGGCTGAGGAGCTAGCTGTCTTGATAAATATCCAAAGTATTCAGTGAATATCTGAAAATATCTGTTAATATCCAATGTATTCAATGAAATTCTACCACCTTAACTTTGGGGTTGGGAAGAGCTTGAAGGTTAGCATGAAAATTTAAGAGCTATAGCTCAAAAGAACTCAGTTAATTTACCTTAGTTTCTTGTCTGAAAATGGAGGTGGCTGGATTTGATAATCTCGAAAAGTTCTTTTCATCTATAAAACACTAAAATCACAAATGGAGTTTATAAAAATCTATTTGCCACCCATATTTAATAAGGGAAAATAGGGAATGATCCATATGTAAAATGTAAGGAAATTTTAAAATAAACTATTGTTTAGCCATTCAATTAGGTTATTTTTAAGCTTATATTGACCAAAATTATGTAAAATCAGAAGATTTGGGAGAAAGTGAGATTAGGACACAAAATTTAGTTATTATGTCTCATACACAGAAAAAAATAGCTAGAAAAATGCCGAAATACCTATGTTGTTACACATAGGTATTCTCCCTGCTCCCAATATCTTTTTCTTTTTCTTTTGGTCCCTCCCTCCCTTCCTTCCTTCCTTTCTTTTTAAGGAGGGGTTGTCACTCTGTTGACCAAGCCAGGGTACAGTGATGTCTTCAGAGCTCACTGCAGCCTCCAATTCCTGAGCTTAAGTAATCCTGCCTCTGCCCTCCAAGTAACTGGGACTACAAATGTGCACCATGACACCTAGCTGATTTTTCTACTTTTTGTAGAAATAAAGTCTTGCTATGTTGTTCAATCTGATCTTGAACTCCTGGCCTCAAGTACTAGGAAGACAGGTGCAAGCCACTCTGCTCGGCCTCAGCTTCTTAGGTATATGTGATTTGATGGCAGAAAAACCAAACAAACACCCGTATTTTCTGGTCAATAAAGATATAATAGAAGAGTTGAAAACTTCAAATTTTATAGGAAACCATTCATTTTATAATGAATACGTCAAATCTATTCATCACCCAGAATATGTCCTTCAGCTATGGTCTGTCAAGGCCCAATTGAAGTCTCACTTCTGAACTGGTTTCCCTTCTTATAGATTCTGAGGTCACAGGCTTTGTTTGGATCAACTCTGTATATTCTTCCTGACAAAGGAACAGATTTGGATTAGGTACAAAGTAAATGTGTGAGGAAGGAGAGGAAGGCAGGAAAAGAGATGGGGGGGGGGAATAGATGGGGGAGGAGAGAGGGAAGGGAGGGTTGAAGAGCAGAGGAGTGAAGGTGTGAAGACAAGCTTGAACTCCAGCCCCGTTGGCACTCTGCAGAATTCTTCTGAGCCAGCTCTGCTGTTAGCAGCAAACGGCCTTGCATTGTGTGCGGTAGTGTCATGGTTTTACCTCTCCAATGAGCTTTCAAGTGCTTAAGAACAGGAAAACACACTGCTTTAAAAAGCGTGCTTAGTTATTCTCTTCTGAAGCCATTTGATCTGGGAGAAATATTGTTTATTCCTAGTCAGGCAAGAACTGGAAGAAAACCTCAGGATTGTCCATGTTTGAAGGTGTTAAGGTGACACCACAAAGTTGTCTAACTGCTTTTTTTCAAGTTACAAACCTACCCAGGTATCTTGAGTGGCCACACTCCACAACAAAGCTTCACATATGTGAGGCAAAAACGAATAGAAGTGAATGATGATTAGACAAATCCACAATTAGATTTTGCAACACCCTTATCTCCATAATTAATACAACAGCTAGACATAAAGTTAAGAAAGACACAGAAATTAATGAAGATATGAAAGATATTAGCATGAGGGTACAAATGATTGGGTTACACTGTTGGCTTGTGTTATGTGAAGTTCAGGTTGCAGTAGAGCCCTTCACCCAGGTGCAAGTAGGATTCTTTCATATTGGCAGATCTCAGTCACGGCTCTTAAGGCCTTCAACTGATTAGATGAGGCTCACCCATGTGATGAAGGGTAAATTACTCGAATCAAAGTCTACTGCTTTAAATGTTAGTCACTGTTAAACAATACCTGACAGCAGCCTCTAGGTGGGCATTAGACCAAACATTTGAGCACCACAGCCTAGCCAAGTTGATACGTAACCTTAACTATCACTTCAGCTATTTGAAGGGGAGAGTTTGATGGTTGGCACTATTCTCTGTCAAAGGTTTCCCAATTCTTGTTCCTACAACACGGGCTAGTGAATTTCTCTGCTTTTGTCCCTCTGCTCTCTTATATCTGTCTTCCCAGGGACTTAGAAATTCTCCCCCCAGTGATATGAGACCCAAACTTTCACATTTATGGATTTAATTTCCTTTTGCATCTTGAAGTGGCCTGGCCCTTGGAGTTCAAGAAACTGCACCATTTAAAGAACTTGAGCTTGTAATGAAGCACCTACAGATTTTTAAGACACACGACTCTTTCCTTCCATTAGGGCTGGACAATTTTATGAGACCTCAGAAAACACAGGATGAGCCCTTGGGCTTCTGCTATGAGCCATATGTCATAAGCCAGACTGTATCAGAGCAAAAGAATTTTGATTCGGTCACAGTAAGGTTTCTCTGCGGCTTGTAAGGCTGGGCCTTGGCTGGGAATTCAAATGTCTAAGAAGAGGTTGCAATTTCATTGCTTCTCAACATGTGACTGCCTCGGGGCTTCTGATTTATTTATTTTTTTAATGGAGTGAGAGGCCATAAACTCTTCCTGCTGGCAGGCTGGTGGGCCAGGCCCCCTCTCAGAGGTGTACCAGGCTGCAGCCAAGAGCAGGTTTAAGGAAGCTCCCTGAGCCCCCATAATTAAAACCATGCTCAGCAAACGCTCCTGATTCCAGGGGTCACATCTGATTTCATCTAAAACATTCTTTTGGTCCCTTCTTGAATGATTCTTGACTTTTGAGTGTTCACATCATTACCAGAGTGGAGGGGGAAGGATCGGGGGTGGGGAGGTGTGTGAGGAGGTGGACAGAGGAATGTAAGTGACATAGAACTGGGTTTTGTTTGTAATTCGATTCTGAGTGGACATTTGCAGTGCAGAGTTGGTGAGCTGTTACTGTGAGTTATCCCTCATCACTGACGCTTTCTTGACTGCTTTCTTTTTTTCTGGGTATTTTGAAGAAGACAAGAATAAAACTGACCTATTTAATATGACTACTCCTTATTATTCAAATCTCATATCCAACCCCTATTATTTTCTAATGGAAAACATACTTTTGTTATTATTTGCCTTAGCCAACACACACTTGCAAAGTCAGCAGATTTTTTTTTTTTTACTTGCAGGTATCATCTGTTGAAATTTTATTTTGCCTTTAGCTAAATGTTTGGCTGTACAGAGCATTGCCTTCACATTGGAGAAATGTTTTGTTCGGTACCTAAAAAGTCTATGTAGGCAATGAAGACTTTTGCTGTGTAAAATGAGTATCTTAGTCCGAATGGCATTGCAGGCTCTGGGATGCCCTTTAGAGATCTCAAAGGAATCTAATTTGATTAGGAAAAAAAAGGTGTAACCAAAGCTCCCCGCAGTGGGATATGTTAGCAATTTATCTTATCTGTAACACTCTGTGTTCTGTTTTTTAAGGTTTAGGTATCTGCAGAAGCAGATACCTGTTTGGGACAATTGCATTATCTTTTACACTTTCAGCTGTGATTATCAGTCACTCAGGGAAGAGGAAGTCTGAATGTCCTCACGTAGCTGGCACACATTTACTGTGGCCCATGGTGGGACGAACAGTGTGCTGGTGATGAAATAAGACTCAGATTAACACGCCCTTCCTCCCCTCTGCCTCAGTTTCTCATCTGGTAAAGGAGGTCCATTAGTGTGGTGCCTGTGAACTGACATTCTGGAAGGGACTGTTGGTCGCTTTCTGAGGTGTAAATGCTCCCACAAGGGCCCATTTCAAATTAGGAACCAAATGTGACCCAACATGGAGTTGAGAAGGGATGTGTTACAATCACTTGGCACTAGGCCCAGCTGCCTCGAGCAGACCCTCCCACTGTGCCCAGTGCACCTGCTGCCTTCTCCCAAAGCCCGAGGCTCACCTACGCCTCACCCTCTTTTCCACAGATAGGGCAGAGTTTCTGGCAATTCCCAGGCGACTCACATCTGTTGATGGAATAAATGAGAATTAAATAGAAAATGAATACCCTGAATTTTGAACGTTAGCTAAAGGCTTTATGTAAACGCGCTCTTATCCCTAAGATCATTGGATCTCCTTCTGTAAAAAGGGTAGCCGTACCCCCATTCTTTTCTATTCATGTACTTCAAAAGAAATGGCCTCTCCACGCTGGTTTTGTCTCGCTGGAGCGCTCAGGCACCACGCGCATGCCCACTGGCGCCTGAGTGGCCTGTGGCTTTAAGAGTTGCCTTGCGGTTTCCTTAACCTAAACCTTAAACCAAGCTCTTGAAAGAAGCTACAGGAAAAGTAATGAGCCTCAAAAATGAATGCATTGTAGCAGCAAAGAAGAAATTTAATTAGCCGCCATAATAGCATCTCTCAGGCTTCGTTTTTTCTTTTCTTCCTTTTAAAAATAAGTGCAGTGATTAGAAATTGTGGGTCCCACTATCTTAGTCTTGTGAACTCTGTAACTGGGGGGGAGAGAGAGAATGAGAATGAATATCTGTTTTCTGCACTTCATTGTTACAAACAGGCTCATTTGAGTTTTAAAATTAGTAGTAATGTTTGAATGGTCCCTTAGGCAGAGAAGGGAGCCAGGACAGACACAGTGAAATGGTACAGACAGGAGGTGGGGACTGCTAACCATCTGAGTTCCCCACAGCTAGTGTTTTAGCCCTTTGGAATCTTGGTTCTCCGGGCTTCCCAAGCCCTGGGGGAGGATCCAAGATGAGCTTGGCCAGTGATGATTCTAGAATGTCTATGTTTGAGGGACTTAGGAGTGCCTTTTTATGGGAGCCCACATGATTTAAAGTGGTTTGGGGAAGGTCTAATGGATGAATAGAAAGAGCCAGGGTCCCCATATTCCCAGGGGCTGCCATTTGTGCTGGCCCCTCTCTCCCTCCATACACCCTTCAGATGGACCAGTGGTGACTTCTTTTCCCTTTAAGGGACAAGGTCTTTTTCTCTGATGGCCCCCAGATTTATTGCAGTAACAGCTTAATTGCATGAGGTGAACAAAACCTCATGAATGTTGTCAATAGACAACATCCTCATCTTCCCCAGGTCATACCTGCCAAATAAACACTGTGTATTTTTAAGGTATACAACATGATGTTTTGATAGACGTACACATCGTCAAAGTATTACCACCATTAAGATGATTAACATGATTACCTTTTTTTTGGTGATGACCCTACTTAAGATGAATTCTTCTAGCCAATTTCAAGTATTTAATATGTAATATTACAAAAGAAATAACTGCACAGCTAGATACATTTCTTTTGAAACATAATTATTGATAATCATCGTGCTATCCATTAAGTCTCCAGAACTTATTCATCTTACAGCTGAAAGGTTGTACCCTTGGACCAACATCTCCTTATTTCTTTCATCCTCCCCAGCTCTTGGTAACTGCTCTTCTTTTCTCTGTTTCTGTGAATTGGACGTTTTAGGTTCCATATATAAATGAGATAATGCAAACAAGATGAAAGAGCATTGCTGCCTCTCAAGCCTGGATCCGGCTGCCCTTTTCTGAATGGCACTTGGTTGGTGGGGAAGGAGGGAGGTCCAGGCTCTGGTAACTTCCCCCTGCACCTTCCCCCAGTGCACAGATGATGTGACCCAAGGAGGGGCTTCTTCCCCTCCCTTCCCCTTTTCTTTTGCCTCTATAAACAATTATTGAAAAGACCCTAACCATTCCTCTGTGAAGATATTGCTTCAAGAGTAGACCAGATGATTCTATTTTAATCATTAAAGTAATATAGGCAGTTAATTAAATAAGTTCACATATAAAAAGATAAATTATGGAAAGTCTCTCACTGGCCACAGACCTTCCTTATCTCCCAACCCTCAGAAATAATTTCAATGAATAGTTTTGTGTCTCCTTCCAAAATTTCCTATACATTTGTATATATGCATTTTTAAAATTTTTGTTCTCAAAGGGGTAATACATTATTTACTTTTTCTGCTTCTTGAATGTTTTCCCACCTAACATGTAGAATAAGTTTTATTGCTTGCAACCAAAAATCAAATACAAACTTTCCTGTATAACAAACAGGACTGGCTGACCTACATAACTAGAAGTTCACAGAAAGAGCTTGATTCAATGTTGCTGTACCTCAGAGGATTAACTATGTTATCACAGGCCCCGTTTCTCTCTTATCCTGCTCTGCTTTTCGTGGTGTCATTGTGAAGGCTGGCTCCCTATCCTGACTGTGACAGAACTTGCTAACATCCCCAAGGCTCCATACCTCCATGTCCACATGCAGGCAGATAGAGGGTCGTTTCTTGAAGTTTGCTCAGAAGAGCCAGAAAGCATTAATTTCAGTGTTTTTTTTTTTTAATTCCTTAGAGGTTCAAGCCAGCAATTTTTCACATCTCACTGGCATGAATTGGGGCATGTTCCCCCATCAGAACCAATCTTAGAAGAGAGAAGAGAGGTCACCCAAGTTAGTTAGGCTTCAGCCAAGGAAGGACCCAACCCAGAACCTGGGGAGAGGTTATCACTTTCCAAGTATGAGTGGTAAGGGTATCCAAGCAAAAAATAAAATAACTAGCTACATTATTTGACATTATATTACCTGTATTGCATGTCAGTTCATAGCTACGCAGCTAGATACATTTCTTTTGAAAAAATAAAGTTATTAGCGCAGGACTCACGTATATGGAACAACATAATTTATTTAACCAATTCCCTGCTAATGAACATTTAGGTGATTTCCAATTCATCCCGATATAGAGTTGTGTTTTAGTGAATTTTATATATGCATTTTTTTGCATACATATGGAGTATGGATATATATGTTGGTTAAATTCCCAGAAGGATGAGGTTTGAGAATATAATTAGCCTACATTTAGTAACAGAGAAACCACTCCAGGAGGTAAAAGACTCAAGTCTGAACTTTCAGGAATGATGGTCAGTCACACTGTGGGACTGATCTACAAGGCTGCTGTGGCCTCACTGGGAGGTTGCTGTGCACCTGTCAGCCCCCAGAGTCACACCACTGTGGGGCCATGATCAGGAATCAGTGACACGGGGAAGCCACAGCTGCTGCTGTTCCAGAATTGCCCTGTCTCAGGAAAGTAGATATTCTGTACCAGCCCTCCCCAACCTTTTTTGTACCAGGGATAGGTTTCCTGGAAGACGGTTTTTCCATGGAGTGCAGTTGGGGCAGGGGATGGTTTCAGGATAATTCAAGTGTATTACATTCATTGTGTATTTTGTTTCTATTATTATTACATTGTAACACATAATGAAATAATTAAACAGGTCGCCATAATGCAGAATCAGTGGGAGCCCTGAGCTTGTTTTCCTGCTACTAGATGGTCCCAGCACTACTGCTACCACCTCAGGTCAACAGGCATTAGATTCTTACAAGGAGCACCCAACCTCCCTCCCTCCTATGCACAGTTTACAGTAGGGTTCATGCTCCTATACAAATCGAATCCTGCCTCTGTTTTGAACGGAGGAGGAGCTCAGGTGGTGATGTGAGCAATGGGGAGGGACTGTGAATGCAGGTGAAGTTTCACTGGCTCTCCCCCCGCCCCAACTCCTGCTGAGTGGCCTGGTTCCTATCAGGCCAATCTACAGCCTGAGGCTTGGGGACTGCAGTCCTATACCCACAAAGCTGGTGACCACAGATAGGGCAGGAGCAAAGTGCTGACTTCCTTTTTGGCATCCAGATCTCCACAGTACTTCTGGTTGCTAGAATCTGATTCACCTTTGAAATTTTATCTGCAAGGGGTCTGGAAAATGCTCACTTTTCTAGCCTCTACTATCCAGAAGGCACGCTGGGAGGAGAGAGAAACGCAGGCCAGTCTCTCACATGGCAGAGAGTGTGCGTTTTTTCCTGTACTTGATCCAGCCAGAATTCTCAAAGAAATTTTTTTCTTTTGCTGCCTATGGTAATACTAAGATCTCTGTGGCCCCTGCCTCAACTTCACTGTGACTGTGTAGACCAAAAGCAATTCTTCAGAGCCTGTACTTATTACAAAGGATGAACTGTTGGTCTTTAACTGTGGCAAAGATGTGAGGTGGAGAGAAATGTCATCTGTATAACTGAAAAGCAAAGACATCGTCCCTTCCAAAGACATGAGAAAATGGAAAGTGGACTTCTGAACTGTTTGGCCATTGTTGAGTGTCTCTGTGAGCCCAATTCTATACCTGTTAGTCCCCACATCCCCCGTGTGATGTGGGTGTCATTGTCTCTAGGTGGGACGTGTAGGCTGTGTGCACTGGTACAGTCCTGAATGGCCAGCTTCTGGTTTGATTGCTGGGTGCCTACAAGTATTAGATATTTTGAATATCACTCTTCATCATTCCTATTTCATAGCTAAGAAAACCAAACTTCTAAAACATCAGGGCATGTTTCCAGGGTTAGAGGGATCAAAAGTCACCGAGATTTGAGACTAGAGCTGCAGGCCTCCAGAGGTGTTTTTTCTATCATGCCTATTGCCCTTCTACAGAATTAAATATTAAAACAAAAATGTTTATAAGGTCCTGTGTCTTTTAGTAAAGGCTCTGCTTTTAAAATATATTAAGCTGCATTTCTTAATGTTGATGACCATACTTTCTGGGCAGAAAAGTGGGAAACCATTTTATGACACATGGTCCAGGGGAGAATTGACACAAGAATACAAGGTAGGAGACACCTGTTATGAACTGTCTGACCCAAACCAGTCTCTTTATAGCCCCTCCGTACCATGCACTTGTAGGGCCACAGGCCTTCACCCTTGCCCAACTTATGGACAAAATGAACAATGTTATGCTTTGAAGCCAGCTCAAGATGACACCTCTTCAGGGGAACCTCTGACATCCTTATTTATCTCCTCTTACTTTGTAATTGTATTTCGATTAAACTTCTATATAAAGGGAGTAAAATCTTTTTTCTTAAAATTATATCTTCATCATTTTTGGCATCCCTGGTACCTGGCATATAATCAGAGGACAGGTGTTTAGTTGCTTGTTCCTCCAAGTCAAGGGAAAGGCTGAAATGGGACGTTTCCCTGTGCGATCTTCTTCCTCCACTGGAACCCAAACCCAGCATTATGAAAACCAATGTATTGTCAACCACTCTAGAATTTTAAATAGTTTCTTTTCATGATGCAGAGAAGGCACTAAAATCCAACGGCATAGAGAATAGATTTTGGAGTGAAAGCCTACTGAAGTTGAACTTAAGTTCTGATTGTCACTTTTGTAAATTTGAATGACAACCTTGTTCAACGGTCATGTCTTCCTTGATAAATGGGGACCACAAGAGTGCTTATCCCAGAGGCTGGCATGAGGCATAAGGCACTTAAAGCGCCCAGCACAGTGCCTGGCACTCAGTGTCAGCTAGTAGTTAGCAGATGAGGGGGAATCAGGACTGTCTAGGTACTGAGGACAGCAGAGGAAAGCCTTGAGGTTGCTTTCAGACTGTCCTTTATGTTAAAAGGACAGAATGCAAGAATTTTGCTTCATGGATGAAAAGTACTGCTCATACGTTGGGAGGAATCATTAGAAATAACCTTTGCAAGAGGCCCCAGCCACTGTCCATCTGGAGGAAGGGGGCTGCACGGAGAGAGACGGATGAAGTGTTTTTCCTCATTTCCGCTGCAGCTTGTTGCTAGGCAGAATCACTCTGGGAGGTTAATATCTTGATCCTTGAATAAAATGAAGATAAAATTAATAAGAAACAGGAGCACAAAGGGAACCATGACTGGGTGTGGAGCAAGGAGAGAAAATTCACAAAGTAGAGATTGAAATATTTCGTGATGCTGTGTGGGCTCCAAGGGGAATAGGGACCCGGACAGAGCACTAACACCCTCACTAACCAGCTGTGGGGAAGGCTCTTTTTTTCCCATTCCAAGCCCACTTTTCTCATCTATTGAATAGGCATGTATGGGAAGAAAACCATTTTTTCTCCTCAATTCTTACAGGTTTTTTGTTGGAATGAACTCGTGTAACAAAAGACAGATTAACAAAGAGAAAATCAAACTGAAATTTGTTATTATGTTATTTTATATGCACTTGGGAGACCCCAGGAAATGAGTGATTCTCAAAGAGGTGATTTTGAATTCACGATTAAAGCATCTTCCACAAAGACAAGCTAAATTCTAGAGCAATGACAAGACAAAGGAAGAGGAGTTTGCGTGTTTAAGGGTGGCAACTTGTGGGAAGACCAAGAAATGGCCAGTGAAGGCTGGTTGGTAGAGCTTGTTGACACAGATTCCTCTGGGGTCATCCCCAAGACCATGGGGTCATCCCCAGACCATGGGGTCTTGCTTTCACTGGATGACCTCTCTTCTCCCTGGTTGGGCAGTGACAGTGGTGGAGGTGGTGGTAAAACTTTGTCCTCTTCTTCTTTTTTTAATCTATGTCCTGCTTTTGTGCAAAAACAGGAAAGGCAGAGTTCTTTCCTGCACTGGCTTCTCTGTAATTGCCTCCAGGTCAACAATCCTTCATATTTTAGGGTGACATATCTTCATCTCCCACACATATAAAAATGCCCACATCTTGCCCTCCACAGGGATTTCCAAAGTTCTACTCAGATGCAAGGAATTTGATGTTATCCAGGTTAAGGGATATCAACCAGCCACTCCCTGTCCCCCCACACCCACCCCATGGCATCTTGATCCGAATGTTCCCATCCTGGAGGCAAAACCGGACAGGTATCACCTCAGCTTCCTTATCCAGGTATAGGAAGTAACTGGAATTGAAAAGTTAACTGGAAAATTCAGATCTTGTATTTTGTTCAACCTGTGCACCTTTGTTCTGAAGTTTAAAAAAAATTCTAAAACATAACACATTTTAGAAACTTCAAATTGAAAAACGAGTGTATACTACTGTGTGTACCTATCTCATTTTTATTGAAAAGAATCAGTATTTTATTAAACTTCTAGTATTCCTCATTTTAATGTGTTTCTTCTTATTCTTTTTCTTTTTTTTTGCATTTGTGTGTGTAGGTGTGTACCACTGAAAATCCTTTATGTAATTAAAAAGGAGATACTTAGATATACATATCTAATATTTTATCGAATCCTCACCACAAATTTATAAAATAGGCATGATAAGCCCTTTTATAGATGATAAAATCTAGAAATTAAAAAGTTTAAGAAAGCTGCCTGTCTCACAAAGTGAGGAGGAGGCCAGGATTCAGAGCCAAATCTGATGCCATGACTCTCAAATCCACTCCCTATAGCTCTCCTGTGCCAGGGAGAGAAAGGTCAAGGCTGCCCCGGGCAGACAGAGGTTGCTGAGCACTTACTGTCAATGAGGCTGACATTCGCACTTGACCATTTTAGTTATGAAGGGGCATAGCTAAAATGGAGCTGGGTGTAGAGATGGGATTCAGGTAACTGTCAACCAGGAATAAAACCATGGGTCAGAAGAAAGAATCCAGGGTGTTTGACAAGAAGCTTATGTTGGAGACCTTCTGGACGGCTATCTCACCTGAGTCAAGAACTTAAGAAGTGTGGACTTGAACTTCAAGGTTTCTGTTGTAGGTGTAACAATTGGACCACTCAGTCATTCTAAGGCAGAAGTGCAAATTTGCCCATCAGTTGGTGAGAAATGTGGAAAACCTTTTATCCTTGACTTTTATTTGTGAAATCACCCTGGGCCCCCAAACGTGCTAATTTATTCTTTTCCATCAAAAAACATCACCAGGAAGTGAGGGCCATTTCCTGGAGCAGGTGTTAGTGACCTTGTGTTTAGGGAAAACAAGCCCTTCCTAAGCTTCTTTAAGAGTTGGACCTTTGTGAACGCCTCCTGTCTCTCAGGAGAGAGCCTTACATTTCTGCATTTCAAAGCTGACCATTGAAATGCCAGCGAGGGTCGGTCTCAATGGGCTTCAAACTCCCTTTTGAGTAATTCCCTTTTCCCTCCCAGTCTCCTTCCCCAAATGCTCATTTTTCCTAGAAAGTGAGGCTCTTATCCATCTGGCTGTCCACAATTTACTTCTTTCTGGCTTCAAATGAGGTTGGGAATTAGGTGTTGGGTATCAGAGCTTCCTTGTATATTTTGCTGAGCTCTATTGGGGCGTATTTGTGGAGAGTTTAGTTAATAACACTATGGATTATTAACTAGCTAAAACTTACTTGCTGCCAAGTAAGTTTTCAGAAAAGTGGAGACAGGCAATTCATTTCCTATTTTCCCAAATATGAGAATATAGCATTAATCAAGCCTCAGAAGAAGAAAAACAAGTCCCCATGGTTTCTGCAAATGGCAGCAACCAGAAAGCACACTGTTTTGCTTAATGTTTTTTAAAAGAAATATATTCATCTAACAGTTAAAAATGTCCCTGGAGCCCAATATGAAAGGGGCCACCGCATCTCTAAATGTCCCCTTCAGATCGGGAAAACAAAGCCTTCTTAGAAGAATACATTGTTTCTTTCAAAGGTGGACATAGGTGATCTCTTTTAAACTTGCCTTCTCTGAACAATAGTTGTAATAGAGAGTCTTAATTTGGATTTCAGGGGAACTCTGAAAAGTCATGCAAATGTTTGCAGTACATACGTGCGCATTTTTAGCCTTTTTTTCTGGGAGCCAGGCTCATCCCTGTCATCCAATTTCCATAAGGGACTCATAGCCCTAATTGTTTTAATTTAAATGATCTAATATGGAATTGAAAAGAACTTCCTAGGATGAACTTGGCCTATGCTGTATTGATTAGACCCAGGGAATGGGGTGCTTGGAGGTAAGGCTTCATTTATAATCTGCCCTTAGCATGGTATAGTCAGTCAACAAACATCCAGCAAGGACCTGCTCAGTGAAAGGGAAGAGACTGGATCCTCTCCCTTTTAAGAGTCGCAATTGTAAATACAATTGTTAATTGCAAATTAGCCTGGCACCTTCCAAGGCTCTGGCTGCAGAATTGAAGCCTAGATCTGCCCGATGCTGGGGGGAGACCGCATGCTGTGTGATGAAGTGTTCATTAGCTGATTTCCAGTAAAGCGCTTTGAAGATCTGAAGGCCCAGAGCGCTGGGAAGCATCACCAACCTCCTGAAACTTTCTTTGTCTCTCTTTTACCTAAAGGCAACTCGTCAGTCTGTGATGAGGTACCCAAAATACAGACCTTGCTCTCAGGTACTCATTACCAAAGAGTGGCTTGGGTTGAACGGGGACCTTTCTTTTTTCCTAAAGAGGAGATAAAAAGTTGTCTCTCATAAGAGGCCTGGTTTAGCAAAGGTGTCCCCCTCCCCCATTGACTGCAGTGGAGGCTTTTATACAGAGATGCTTAAAGCAAGTTAAAGCCTGGAGTGTTTGGTGATAAATTAAATGAGAGAACCTGCAGGCTGGATGCCCCAGTGCGTCTGGGCGGCCAGCCACTGGCAGTGGGTTTTGCAGGATTTCCCAGGAAGCCTCCACAGGGGATAAAAGGATCAGAATTTACAGGCTAGTAGGGGTGTAAGATAAGCACACAGATAACTATAATATAAATCAGGATGTGTTCATTAGAGCTACAGGGGAGACGCAAAGACAGGGAGAAAATAGGGCTATCACACTTCATGCCTTGAATCAGAAGTCTCAAGAAGACAGTGGCTTTGGAAAGAGAAACAAATTATAACCCACCAAGTCTTCCTCTCGTGCTCACTGGGCAAAATCCAACATAGGTATCATCCCATTTAATGGACCTTGAGTGATAGGTGGGGTAGAGCTGGCGTTCGGGCTGGGGACGGCCTAGCTCGGGGTTAGGACAAGGACAGCAGGTTGCAGGTACTGTTCACACTAAGGCTAAAGCTTCTGTCCACTTTTCATCAATTTCTCCACCTTCCTTACACATGAACATGAATTTTCTGGGTGGTGTTAGCATCTACTGATTTTACTAACATGTCCCAAGAGCACAGCAAATCCTTTCCTCAATGTTTATTTCAATATCCTGATCACAGAAGTGTAGGGTGTGATGGCAGCTTGGAGCCTAGGTGTGTAGGAGTGTGGGGGAATTAGAAGGCTTGTCTGGATAGGTATTTGCCCAGCAAGGACATCATATTTAGTTTGCCTGCATTTTCCTGGGTTGGATCCCTGGTCAGAAGAGGGACATTAGTGGAAGGATGAGATTTAACTAAGGTCTGTGAATTAGAGGTGTTGTACCTGTTAGTGTCCTGATTGTGCTAACTGCATTGTATCTGTCTAAAATGTTAGTATTTGGGGAAGCTGAGGGTCAAAGGAAAATAATTTAAAGAGTTTTATTCTGAGCCCAATTGGAGGACCATGGCCTGGAGCCACACCCAAGATGGCTTGGGCAAGTGGACTTGCTGTGGTGGGGTCACAGTTTGGCTTTGTACATTTCAGGGAGACAGGAATCACAGGTAAAGTCCTAAGTCAGTACCTGGATGGCACACATTGGTTTGACCCAAAGGTGAGACGTCTCAAGGTGGGGGCACACAGGTTATTGGTGAGTTTAGAGATTTTTCAGTTGACAATTGACTAAAAGAGTTTGGGTCTGTCTAATAGATCAGGAGTCAGAGAAAAGAAATGCTTCAGTTAAGTGTCTGTTAATTAGAGGCAAACTGCAGAATGCGTGCCTGCCCAGAGCGAGTCGTTTGCTGTGTATATTGAGGACCCTCAGATGTGTCTTGCGTAGCCTTAAGCCTGTTAGTGAGTCACGGGACATCTCTAAGAATGCAGGGGACGCAGTGAGGTATGTCTGACGTCCTTTCTCATTGCTAGCAACTCAATTTTAGGGAATACCCTTGGCCAAGCTGGGTTCCTGTGAGTCCTCTGAGTCAGCTGCTGGGGTGCGGGGACCTAAGATTTTATTTTCATTCATATGAGTTAAGAGTATAAGGTGACTCATTACACTATTTAACTTTTTTTTTTTTGTAAGCCTAAAATGACTTCATAATGAAAACTTTAAATTAAATAAAATAATGGATGTGGATTTAGAGTGACCAGGGAGGAACGGGGTGAAGGGATTGGAGATGAAGCCCTGGCCTCTTCCCTGACTGCCTCCCTGCTGGGACGCTGGGGAGCCCCACAGAACCCCCCACCCCAGGAGGCACAGGAAGGGGGCCTGAGCATCTGTGTGTGGACAGCCCCCTCCCAGTGACAGTTATGAAGAGGGGAGCTTGGGATATGGCGTGAGTCTGTTAGTTCCTCTAAGCCCCCTGCAGAGTGACACACCGTCGGGGAAGCTGTACCCCAGGGAGAGGAAGGTGCCCAAAGCTGCGGGTCTGCTGAGTGGGGGAGCTCAGATTCACCATATTTTCCCCTTTCTCCTAACCCCCCAGTAAACAGGGAAACGTGTGTTGTTTTTATTTTTTTATCTTTTAGAGACAGAGTCTCACTTTGTCACCCTCAGTGGAGTGCAGTGGTGTCACAGCTCCCAGCAACCTCCAGTTCTTGGGCTTAGGCGATTCTCTTGCCTCAGCCTCCTGAGTAGCTGGGACTATAGGCGCCCACCACAATGCCTGGCTATTTTTTTGTTGCAGTTTGGCCAAGGCCAGGTTTGAACCCGCCACCCTTGGTATATGGGGCTGGTGCCCAACTCACTGAGCCACAGGTACCGCCTAGGAAACGGGTGTATTTCTATGCTTAGGTTTGGTGAAGGATACACGGTTGTGGAGATATGTGATTGGACAAAGGGAGAATGATCGACTTGTAATAAACTGGAGGGACTCAGCCTGTTTGGCCAGATTCTTCCCCGTCCTTGTCACTTCAGGAAGAGGGATGCGCCTTCCCTTCAGGTGGAAGGAGGGCACCTCGCAGGTGAGGGGCTCACTTCACAGGACGGTGAGAGAATTCCTCTCTGATCTGCTTCAGAGGAGAAGGGCCGGTGAAGGTCAGAGAGAACTTCTTGCTGCTTCTCTTTTTCTTGAATGTTAAAGTGTTATGTTTTGGGGTAACATATTCAGAACCCCAACAATAGTCCTGGGCCTGATGTGACTTCAAGCCCTGTGCTAAAGGGTTATGATTCGTGATGACTTTGATGGGTCATTCCTCCTGGTCATGACACAAACTGTCCAAAGTTGTGCGGTGACACATCCTGAGCTCTGGGCTCGTTATCTAAGACACGGTGGGTAGTTGCACACCCTCCTTCCCATTCTGTCTGGGGTTCCGGAATGTTCTCCTTCAGGCCCTGTATTTTATGTGAGCTGCGGGGGCTGAACCCCTCGACCTTATTTACAACTGCAAATCCTCTTTGGGCTTGCGTTTTAGCCCAGAGATTTCTGGAACCAAAATTCCCCTGTATTTAAGGGCTTCGGTTTCTGGTTTTTTGCTCTTGCTTTTCCTTAAACCAGCAGAATACTCTGAAAGGGAGAGCATGTCAGCGGCAGCCCGGACCTCACATCTTTACATTTAGTTTGCTGTTAACTATGCTTTGAGGAATTGGAGAAAATGCCAATTCCTGCACTGCAATGCAACATATTGTGATAGATGCTTCTTCTGAGATCCCATATGCTTCATATTGCCATGGAAAAAGCACTGGCATAGCAAGATTTTTTTTTCTATAAATTTCCCCAGAGATTGAATTGGATTTCTGTTGGTTGCTTTTACAGCAACATTGTCTCATCAAGGAGGGAGGAGAAGAGAGAGAGAGACAGAGAGACAGAGAGAGGGAAAGGGAGGGAGGGGGGAGCGGGGGTTGCACATGAACAAATGCAGTGGGTTTCAATTGCACACTTGGTTTAAGACAGCAGCCTGGGGGCCACGGCCCCAGAGGGCTCCTGGTCCTGAATCTACTACTGTAGCACACTGGTCTTAGAATCATGGCAAAGCAGTGCTCTTAAAAGAAGGAAGGCACTGTTCATGATGTGGTCCCTCGTAGTGTTTCAAATGATTTTTTAAAAAATTTCTCACGCTGTGGTCTGAGCTGGCTCTCCTAAGACTGGATGGTCCAAGCTGGTGTCACTCCCGTGCCTTGTGGTTGGAATGATGTCAGCTGGAGTGACTAGGCCACATATGGGTCTCTCATCACCCAACAGGCCAGTTCCAGCTTGTCCCAATCAGCGGGTAACTTTGGGATTGCCAAGAAGACTTCTCAAGGCTCTGTCATGTCACATTTGCTACCGTCCTTTGTGGCCAAAGCAAATCACACATTGAAACCTACATTCAAGGGGTGGAAAACAGGCTCCTGGCCTTGATGAGAGGTTTTGAAGAATGACATTGCTAAGGACAGCACACCTGATCCACTGCAGCAAATTGCTGAATGCTCTCTGGGACGGAGCACCCACCAAATTCATTCTCTTCAAATAAGAACTCTTGTCTCAAATAAGAACCCACCGCATTTGTTTGTGTGCAACCCCTACTCCACTCTCCCTCCCCTTCCCTCTCTCTCTGGCTCTCTCTCTCCTCCTGCCTCCTTGATGAGACAAGTTCAAATTCATTATGTCAAATAAGAACTCCTAATTCTCTGAAAGGTCTTGTGCTTGCCCACTACTCTGTGCTGACCGTCTCTCTCCCTCAGCAAGGCACATCTTCCCTCTTCTTGGAACAATTTCCCTATGGAGATTCCCATGAGTTGCTTCTCATCTTGGCTCAAGGTCACATTATGAGAGAGGTTCTCTTTGGTTACAAGAGGCTAATTGTCAACACCACACCACCAGATGTGTCACATTCTCTTTCTTTGCTTCATTTTTTCTTTATAGTTATCACTAAGTCATTTGTTATTTTAACTTTTTGCTCTACCAGAATTTTAACCCCATGAGGGTAGAGTGATATTTGTTTGATTCACTATTTATCTCCAGTGCCTATGATAGCACCTAGAATGTAGGTGGAAAAATCAATTTCTTGAATAAATAGGGAAAGACAATTTTTTAAGGAGTTTATTTACCTTGTGATCTAAATCAAAGGATGGTTTGTTTTCTTGTGCAAAGGTCCTGGGGCACCTAACTTAGTTGTAAAGAGTCAGAAAAACTCACCAGAAAAGTGACATATCCAAGATCTAAAAGACCAGTAATAATAAGACATAACAGGTCCCAAGGTGGATGCATAGATGGCCCACTGGGGATAGGAGACCCCCTGATGTACATTGGTTCTTTATAAGAATAAAATCACCTTTGCTAATCTATAATATACTGACTAGAACTAGACCCTTCAGCAGTACCGTGTGAGCCAGAAAGGGATATGGAACTGTCACTAATACTTGGAGAAGTGTCCCAATGGGGAAATCAAGGGTCCCACAACACAGAGAGCTTAACAAACCTTCATTTATTTCTTGTTTTTTACCATATCCTGACATATTGAGGGTCTCCTGTGTCCAGTTGTGGTATAACTAATTTCACTGCTTTTAACTAAACTAACCTTCCCCAAATGGACAAGCCACTTGGAAAGATTTCTGCAAACAAACAAAAAACCAAAACAAAGAAAACCCACTGTCTGGTGTTAAAGACAATATTATTCAACCAAAAGAAAACCAAGAAGGCAGAGCTGGTATTTCACCTCCTCCTAAAAACAGTAAGGGGTGGAGGGCGGGTGTGCAGATAAAATTACAATCACCAGGATAATTTGAAAAATACATTTCCATTAGTTATTGTTAACAATTCCAAACAGATTATGCTTAAGCTATTAGCAAACCAATGACTAATGTTTCTCCAAATATTGCGTTGGAGAAAATATAAAATATTATTCATTGAAAATTTTTATCTTATTTAAGCTTTTTGTTTGGTTTTACACAATTGCATATAATCACGTAATAACCACTCCAAACAAAATGTAGGGTATTTTCCTCAACTCAGAAAGTGTCCTTATTTTGCTCCCTTTGAGTCGATTTCCGCCACCTTCAATCAACTATTTCTGACTTCTTTTACCATCGATTGCTTTTGGCTGTTCTTGTGCTTCACAGCCACGTAATCACGTGGGGTGTCTGTGTGTATATCTGTGCGTTTTTTGGGGGGGATAATCTGGCTTTTTCTGCTCAACATAATGTCTATAAGATTAATCATGTTGTTTCTACCTGTAGTTTGTTTGTTTGTTTGTTTCTTTTTTTTTTTTTTTTTTGAGACAGAGCCTCAAGCTGTCCCCTTAGGCAGAGTGCTGTGGCATCACAGCTCACAGCAACCTCCAACTCCTAGGCTCAAGCAAGTCTCCTGCCTCAGCCTCCCAAGTAGCTGGGACTACAGGCACCCACCACAATGCCTGGCTATTTTTTGGTTGCAGCCGTCATTGCTGTTTGGCGGGCCCAGGCTGGATTCGAACCTACCACCTTAGGTGTATGTGGCTGGTGCCTTAGCCACTTGAGCCACAGGCGCTGAGCCATTTGTTTCTTTTTATTGCTAAATTGTATTTCACCGTATAAAGTTACCACAAATTTAAACTTCATTCTCCTACCGATGGACATTTGGGTTGCCTCAAGGTCTTAGCAATTATGAACAAGGCTGCTAAATGGAGGCACATATTCCTATAAATGTACGTGGACATTGGATTATATTTCTATTATGTAAACACCAGGAGTAGAATCACGAGATCAATAAATAGGTGACTGTTTAACTTTATAAGTGGTTGGAGCCCTTCCCATGGACACCAGGAATGTTGAGAGTTTCAGCTGTTCTCAGCTTCACTTTCTCACCTTTATCCTCTCAGGTTATCAGTCTATTAAATTTTAGCCATGTTTTTGTAATAGTATCTCAATAGAATATTTCAGTTTTTATTTATGTAGCTTCTAATATCTAAAAAAGTTGAGCATTTTTCCATATACCTATTGGCCGTTCCCATATCCTTTGGGAGTAACTGTTTATTCACATCTTTTGACCATTAAAAACCTTTATTCATTATTTGCATATTCTGAACAGAACTCCTTCATCATATCTGTTTCCCATTCATGGATTTTAACAACTGTGAATCAAAAATGTTTTTAAAGGCCAGGTGTGGTGGCTCGTGTCTGTAATCCTAGCACTCTGGGAAGCAGAGGCAGAAGGATCTCTTGAGCTCAGGAGTTTGAGACCAGCCCAAGTAAGACCCTGTCTTTACTAAAAATAAAAAAAATAATAAAATAAAAAACTATCTGGGCATTGTGGCACATGCCTGTAGTCCTAGCTACTTGGGAGACTGAGACAGGAAGATCACTTGAACCCAGGAAAAGGTTGCTGTGAACTATGACGCCACGGCACTCTACTACCCAAGGCAACAGAAACTGTGTCTCAAAAAAAAAAATAATAATTCATTAATTAAAAAAAAAAAAACACTGTCTGTGCTGAACATGAACAATTTTTTTCCTTGTCACTATCCCCTAAACAATACAATATAACAAGTGCTTTGTACATTTACATTGCATTTACATCAGATGAGGCACCATAAGCTATCGAGGGAAGATTTAAAATATACAGTAGGATATAGGTTATATGCAAATGCTTTGCCATTGTTTGTAAGGAATGGAACATTCTCAGATTTGGTACCTTCTTTCTCTGAAAGTGAGCAAAGACTGTCCATGTGATATTTCTGTAATACACACACATATACATATGTACACACATGCAGATGTAGATTTTCCCCAGGCATGTCTCTTAACTATTTGTTTAATGATTTCTTCTGACGAATAAAAGATTTTTATTTTGATGAAGTATAATTTATTATTTTTTTCTTTTTTTTCTGCAGGTTTTTTTTTTTTTTTGGCCGGGGCCAGGTTTGAACCGGTCACCTCCAGTATATGGGGCCAGCACCCTACTCCTTGAGCCACAGGCACTGCCCTTATTATTTTTTTCTTTGATGGCTCATGATTTCTGGATCCTCTGTAAGAAATCTTTCCTTATCATGAGGTCATGAAGATTTTCCCTGTTTTCTAGTAGAAGGTTTACCTTTCTGGCCTTTATACTGTTTAGTCTATGATCCGTCTCAAATTAATTCTGAGTATAGCAAGGGGTAAGAAGCTAGGCCTTTTTTTTTTTTTCTTATATGGATATCTATTAGATCCAGACCCATTTGTTAAAGGGACCTCCCTTTTCCTTTTGGATTGCTTTGTACCTTAGATGGAAATCAATCGACCATGTACAGATTTATTTCTGGACTGCATTTGGTTCTGTTGGTTGATTTATCTATCCTTATGCATATACCCCACTCTCTAAAGGATTTAGCATTATGGTAGGTCTTAAAGTCACACAGCATAAATCCTCTAGCTTTACTCATCTTTTTGAGGATTGATTTGGTTACTCCGGGTCCTTTACATTTCCATATAAATTTTAGACACAGCACACAAATTTCTATTTAAAAATCCCAGTGGAATTCTGATTTAGATGGCTTTGAGCTAAATTGGGAAGAGTTGACATCTTAACAATGTTAAGTCTTTTTAACTACAAAGAGAACATATCTCCTCATGTAGTTAGAGAGATTTAAAAATTTCTCTCCCCCTGGCTCAGCGCCTGTGGTTCAAGTGGCTAAGGCGCCAGCCACATACACCTAAGGTGGTGGATTCAAACCCAGCCCAGGCCTGCCAAACAACAATGACAGCTACAACCAAAAAATAGCCAGGTGTTGTGGCGGGCGCCTGTGGTGCCAACTACTTGGGAGACTGAGACAGGAGACTCCCTTGAGCCCAGGAGTTGGAGGTTGCTGTGAGCTGTGATGCCATAGCACTCTACCCAGGGTGATAGCTTGAGGCTCTATCTCAAAAAAAAAAAAAAAAATTTCTCTCCCGGGTATAGCACCCGTAGCTCAATTGTTAGGGCACTGGCCACATGCACTGGGACTGCTGGGTTTGAACCTGGCCAGAACCTGGTAAAAAAACAATGACAATAATAACCAAAAAATAACTGGGCGTTGTGACAAGCACCTATAGTTAGTCCCAGCTACTTGAGAGCCTCAAGCAAGAGAATCGCTTGAGCCTGAGAGTAGGGGTTGCTGTGAGCTGTCACACCATGGCACTCTACCGAAGGTGGCATAGGAAGACTCTGTCTTAAAAAAATAAAAGTAAAATTACTCTCTGGAGATTTGTAGTTTTAAGAAGAAAGGTCTTGCCCATCTCTGATTAAATTTGCCCCTAAATTTCTTAAGTACTTTCTTAAGTATGACACTGTTGTAAATAAAATTAAATTTGTCCTATTTTGTTTTCTAATTACTATGGATACTATACAGAACTATAATTAATGACTGAATGTTGACCTTGATGTGTCCCAGAATCTTGATAAACTCACTTGTAAATTTTTGAGAGCAAGAGAAAGAGTAGTCAATTCCTTGTGATTTTCTATTTAACAATTATATTATGTGTAAATAGAAAATTATACTTCTTAATTTTCAGTCTTCATTTTTTTTTTCTTGCCATATGGAATTGGCGGGAGGCTCCAGTACAATGTTGAATGGAGGTGGTGAAAATGGATAACTTTGCTTTGCTCCTGCTTTGTGGGAAAATGGTTTAGCATTTCACCATTAAGAATGATTCTTGGCTTGGTGCCCGTAGCACAGTGGTTATGGTGCCAGCCACATGCACCGAGGCTGGCGGGTTCAAACCCAGCCCAGGCCAGCTAATCAACAATGACAACTGCAACAGGAAAATAGCCAGGCATTGTGATGGGTGCCTGTAGTCCCAGCTATTTGGGAGGCTGAGACAAGAGAATCACTTAAGCCAAGAGTTTGAGGTTGCTGTGAGCTGTGATGCCATAGCACCCTACTGAGGGTAACATAGTGAGATTCTGTCTTAAAAAAAAAAAAAGAAAGAATGATGTTAACTCTAGACTTTTCATAGCTTCTAGTTGTCAGATTGAGAAATTTTCCCTTTGATCCTAGTTTTCTATGAGTTATTATTATGAATGGGTATAGAATTTTATGCATTTATAGAGTTGACCATTGAAGTGAGTTGGTTCTTTATTCTGTGAATACAATGAGTTACTTTGATTAATTTTTAAATGTTAAACCAACATTGCTAAACCAAGATAAACCTCACCTAGTAATGATGCATTATTCTTTTAATACATTGACACATTTTATTTTCTAATATTTTCTAGGTATGCCAGTGATTATTTTTTATAAGGAATACTGATGTCTGTATTTTTTTCTTGTTAAGTTTTTGTTATTTTTTTTTTTTAAATCAGCACAATGCTGTTATCATAAGTAGGTTAAGTGTCCTATCTTCTTCTTTTTGCTTGAAAAGATTTTGGGTAGAATTGGTATTATTTCTTCTTAAAAAAAATTGTAACTTTATCTTGTTTGATAGAATTTACCTGCACCTGGATATTTCTGTGTGAAAAGGTTTTTCATAACAAATTCAATTACTTTAATAAATATGATTCTATTTAGGTACTGAAGCTTTTCCTTTGTCAGTTTTGTTAAGTTGTATTTTTTCAGGGATTCATCTATTTTATCTGTGTTGCTGAATTATTGACATTATGCTGCTCAAAATACTCTCTTTTTATCCTTTTCATGTGTGTCAGACTTTCGTGATCTCTTCTCTTCAGTAACAGACTGGCAGCATATTTTTCTTTGATACTGGTGACTGTTCCTAGAAGTTTTCCAATTTTATTAGTCTTTTTATAGAAGCAATTTTTGATTTAAAAAGAATTTTGTTGTTCTCCCTAGTATTTCTTAAAAATTTCAAAAATGTCTATTTCATCAATTTCCATGGGGAAACTGAATTTATAATTAAAAAAGTATAAAATAAAACAAGCAAAAGACCGCCAGGCCCAGATGATTTCACTATAGAATTCTTCCAAATCTTTAAAGAATGAATATCAATCCTAGACTGTCTCTTTCATGCACAGAAGAGAATGAAACGATATTTTATTTTGTGAGGTTATCATTACCAGAACCAGATAAAGAGCATTAAGAATGAAAACTACAGGAAAATATTTTTCATAAACACAGACACAAAAATTCTCACTTAAATTCAGTTTCCTTAATAGTTACAGGGGTATCCAAGTCCTCTATTTCACACTGAGTTGTGGTTTGTGTTTTTCATGAGGAAGTCCATTTTCTGTAAGTTGTCAAATGTTGTCTAAGTCCATTTTGTGTTGCTGTAGCAGAATACCTGAGACCAGGTTACAAAGAAAAGAGGTTGATTTGGCTCATGATTCTGGAGGCTGGGAAGTCCAATAAACATGGCACTGACCTTGCTTGGCTTCTGTGAGAGCCCTGTGCTGAATCCCAGCATGGCAGAGAAGCAAAAGGGGAGGTAGGTGTGCCAGAAAGACAAAACACAGGGGTCAACCTGGCTTCTTAACAACCCACTTCCTCAGGAATTATCCATTTCCTTGAGAACTAACACAATGCCATGGCAAAACATTAATCTCTTTTGATCTAAACACCTCCTGACAGTTTTGCAATGGCAACTAAATTTCAACATGAATTTTGATGGGAACGCTTGAACCATAGCGAATGTATGGGTGTACAATTGTTTGTAATTTTTCCTTTTTATTCTTTTATGACTACAGAGTCTGTAATATCTTCTATTTCATTCCTGGTATTGATAATTTCAGTCTTCACTCTTTTTCTTTATTAGCTTTGCTGCATGTAATTTTGTTGATTTTATGGATTTTTTCAGATAATTATTTTTTATTTCATTTTTCTTTTCTTCATTGTTTCTGTGTTTGATGTAAATGGTTTCTACTCTTTATTATTTCCTTCTTTCTGCTGGGTTTGGGCTCATGTTGTCCTTCTTTTTCTAATTCGTGGAGGGGAGAGCTTAGATTACTGATTTGGGATTCTTCTCTTTCCTAGTGTCTGCACTTAGTACTCTAAAGTTGTCTTTCTGCATTGCTCGAGTTTTGTTCCACAAGCTTTGTCATGTTGTATTTTCACTTTCATTAATTTTATGTATTTTTAAAATTTCCACTGAGACTTTTGCTTTGACCCATAGACCCTTTCAAAGCATGTTGTTTAGTTTTAAAGCATTTGGAGCTTTTTCTGTTTTCTTCCGGTCAATGATTTCTAGTTTGATTGTGTTGTGCTTAGAGGACACACTTTACATGATTTCAAATCTTTTAAGTTTACTGAGGTTCGGCGAAGGATACGACCTGGCTTGGAATGTGTTCTCTGGACACTTGAGTAGCATGAGTACTCACTATTATTCCTTTGAGAGTCTTATAGATATTGATTAAGTTGTATTGTTTGATAGAGCTGTTGAATTCTTCTCTATTTTAGTGATTTTATGTCTGGTTTAAGTTGTTGAGAGGTTGAAGTCTCCAATTATAACTGTGGATTTGTTAATTAAAAAAATTACTCTGATTTGACTCTCTATATCACAGCTGCTTATGTGAGTTATCTGAGCCATTTTTATTTCTATTTTACTACATAGTTTATTATAAAATAATATGTTAATATAGTATATATAAATAGATTGAGAATGTATGTTCAAAAACATTTTTCAAACAAGAACGTATAATCAAGAGTTAGGAAAAGCACCTGAACTGGAAATAGTGGCAAAGATCAGACATTCAGGAGCTTTGGAAGGAATCTTGTAAGTCATGGAAAGAGTGTGTATCTTTACTTGATATTATTGAGCAGCATTAGAAGACCTAAGAAGGTTTAACAATCCATGAACCCTCCAAGATTAAGTTCCACTAGGGCAAGGCCAGAGAGGGGATGTTAAGAAAGGGGGGGACATGCAAGAAAATTCTGAGAAGATAAAGATGTTCCGTATCATCATAGGGATAGTAGCAGGGATTGACATGTGTGAAAAACCTATCAAACTTCATTTAAAATCTTTGTGTTCATTAATTTAAAATTGTATTTAGCAAGATTAATGGAAAAATCCATTGAACCCGTTTCACTGTATTCTTTTCAAGCTAAAAATAAGGAAAAAAGCTCTGAACAAATCATCCATTAATACTAAATCCTGATTCTGCTCCAGCCTTCAGGGAGCAGAATCAGGATTTTGATTTCGTCTCAGCTCTGGATTCTTTTTGGACCCCTGCCTTACTCTTTCTTACCCTTTTATCCCCAAATGCCCTTTACTTTTTCTCTGCACATGTAAGTGAAGCCAGCTGGGAATTTTTTAAACTCTTGATGAACACAAGGAATATAAAACAATTTCTGCTGTAAAGTTATAATTGATGACAGAAAGTAATAAAAGACAGAGAAATCTGGGGGTTGCTATCCGTAAGGAATCTACTCTCCCAAATATGAAAGGAGGATGTGAAAGGGCTGATAGGTATTGCTGTTCCTATGCAAATAAGACTCTTCTCCGGTTACTTTACATCAATTAGCCCTGCCCTGGTGAGGCGGATTGTAAACATGTCTGGAAATTGAAGACTGCAAATCTCAAAGGCCTTAGCTGCTGGTACTTTAGAAAGCAAAAAGATTGCCTGGTGTGGGAAAGGTCTCTCCTCAGCGGCATGATAAAGATACCTCTGAGTTGGGTCTGGAGATTTTGGTATCACTTACTCATTCATCTTAAAAATATGTATAAAGACTTCCTTTGTGTAAAGGACAGTACGGGTCTGGGGGACCACTGGTGGACTCATAGCAGCCGTTGAGAAACAACCAGTCTAGGAAGAGATGGGGACCTAGAATGTGGAAGGCATTGTGCCCAGCTGACATTAAGCGGGGCCAGGATTTAAATCCGGGCTTTTGACGGCAAGTGCAGCCTTCATTTCTTCTCCCCTCCATCTCTTCCTTCTTTCCTTCTTACCATTTTTTATCTCCCAGTTTTTTTTCCCCATTTCATCCTGCATCTTGAAAGATTAAAAGAAGAATGGATATTTGGAACTGGGAAGACAAAGGGCATGTCAGTCCCTGTCCAGCCCTGCTCTTCCCTGCCAAAAAAAGCAAATATGGACCAAAGGCCCAGAGGTATCAGATATTTAGGAATCAGTCCAGAGATGGCAGGATTTTTTCGAGTTTGTATCCCATTTCCCATTTTCTCGTTCTCTATTGGAATTTCTAATCTGGCTCTGAGCATTCCAATCACCACGTTGAAGTTCCAGCTCCAGTGACTCCTTTTTCCCACTCGATGAGAATTTTTTTGATTGTTTATTTTTGTCATGTTTGGGGGCATGATGTAATATCTTACAAACTTGGAAAGAAGGGAAATAGAACTGTCCTCTAAAAGCTCAAACATCAAATTAATAGTTACAAAAATTGTAATAGAGACGTCCAAAGTCTTCTGAAAGAGAGAGAAGGATGTCTGAATCATACGCCATCCTTGTGACTTCAGTGACTGGATGGGCAAGTCAGAAGATCCAAGATGAAGTATTGGGGCGTCCCCAGAGAACTGAAAGCCACCTTCTCAAACAGTCCAAGGAAGCTCACATTCATGTCGTTGGAGGGAAGATGGTTCTTCTTGCAAAATGCATGCCTTGGAATAATCAGTTCAACGCTCTGATAGTTTGGCAGACTCGTTTTGTTCTAATTTACACTCATCTGGTACCTTCTGGTATTTACCTTATATTAAATAATTAGGATCTGGCTCCTTGAGCAAGTTGGCCTATGGCAAGAGAAGGTGTTGGCCTGGTCAACATGGGAACTGTGTCCCAGTGGATGTTTCTCTGCGTTAGAGGAGCATCTTGTGGGGTGTGTGTGTGTGTGTGTGTGTGTGTGTGTGGTGTGTCTTACTGATCTGAGACTCTAAACATCACCACGTGATGATTCTTCCTGCCCACAGGCAGCAAGTGGGATGAACACGCTGAGATACTTTAAAAGAGAGTCGAGGTCCCTCCTCCATTCATGGAGAGGGACCCATCTACTCTTTGAGACATATTTTCCTTATGGTTTATGTGCTTTCATTCTGCAGTAAATGAATGTTGATGGTGGAAAAAAATAAGTAAGTTGATGGTTCTTCTTTCCAAAATGGAGACCCCGTTGAAGATGGAGACAAATGTAAGCCCGGCAGAATCTTGCGCCCCAACCCTCTGTTTGCAGTTGCTGCTGGCTTAATTCTGTGCTCCTGATATAGAAATGTGAGAAACCTGCCCTCTGTGTCCTGTAGAGGACGCAGATGAGACTTAAGACTGAACATCGACACAGGCCAGTCAGTCATCAGCCTCTTTTTGACAAGAAGGCAACATTGAGAACAAGGGGAAGGTATGCCCGCCGGCCGGCAGTGGGGAGGCTGCAGTGCCCGCTGGCCAGCAGTGGGGGCTGCAGTGCACAGATGCTGTTTTTCTTGTGTGTCCTCCAATCATCACATGGGGAGCTCTCAGCGCAGGATGCAGAATTACTCTGGCCGATTAAAGAGTCTCACTTCAAGTCTGTGATGATTGGTGGGCACTGGCCTAAGAGGTAATCCATGGCACAGAGTGACTGACCATTAAGTGTGTACTGGGCGACCCTGAAATCCTACCAGTCAATACCACAAAGGCGATCACTTCTATAGCACCAGCCCTTTTCATTTTGCTTAGTTTTACTGATCAGACTATACATTCACTGAGTCTGCAGATTGCCTGTCCTTGCATCCTTGTAGCTGGTGTCCTGACAGGTACACATCAGGTGTTCCAATGACCGTGTTTCTGCAGTTTGGTTACTAGGGGGTTCTTGAGTAGCATCTGGGATAAGTCTCCTATTTACCTCTCAATATTTAGTGCAGAGTTGCTTCGTACAGTTGGCACCCAGTAAATGTTACTGATGATGACACTGATGGTTTGAGAGAGGGAGAAAATCTGCCTTTTTTGAGATTCTGATCCTGTGTCTATCTGGGCTAAGGTAATTACACAGATAATTAAGGCTAAAAGAAACTTGCTGTTTTCATTTGCACTGAACTACCAGGAGTCAAGGTCTGTGGTGATCAAATTCTCTACTTGACAATTTAACTCGTTATCTCCCCAGCTTTTAGGGATTGAGCCAGAGCACTGGGCCATCCCAGAGAGCCACAGAGAGACTGAGTTAAAATGGCAGTCAAGCGTCAGCTTTAAGAGAGAGAGACCAAGGGAATGGGGATGTTGTTTTTATCTTTGGAAAAATGATCACCTCCCTTACCGCATTGTAGTAAATGGTCAGTATATTCCTATGAAGATAAAAAGCTGAATGAAATTGCTGAGTGAGGTCAAGAGTGGGCTGCGGGAGGCAGGTATTTGGTGTTTGCTGTTAAGATAAAGGATGTGCCCATCTTCACCTGCCCCCCACCCTCACACTCTCTGCTTATCACACTGTGAAATTATTTTTTGTTTGTTTGTTTGTTTTGTTTTTGACATAGGGTCTTGTTCCATCGCCTGGGCTTAAGTGCTGTGGCATCAGCCTAGCTCACAGCAACCTCGAACTTCAGTATAGACTTCGCTCTTGAAGGCTTTGCTCTTAAAGGCTTCGCTCTCGAACAGGCTGGTCTCGACCTTCCTGAGCTCATGCAACCTCCTGCATCAGCCTCCCAGAGTGCTAGGATTATAGGCCCGAGCCATCATGCCCTGCTTAGGCTATCTTTTCTAACTATCATTTTTAGAGAAACCCTGTCTTCTGGACACTTGAGGCTAAAACTGGAGCCTGAGAGGGAAGCAGTGATGCTCGTTGTGTCCGTCAGGCCCACAGGAAGAAGGGAGCACTCAGGCTCATGCCAGTTTGAATAGCAGAGAATGAAACATGAACTGGATCCCAGGAGTCCCAGGACAAAGAATATGGGCAGCTTTGGTGAAGACCTCCACTGTAGATGCCGGGGCCATTTATCTCACACAAACATGGCAGGCATTTATTTTATTTATTTATTTTTTTTTACTTTCTTTCTTTTTTGGTCATCAAGTAAGGCATTTATTCAACAATTTCATAGCATGCCTACACACAGATGGTTTCAGTGGCCGTGGGGGGTACACTTAAACACCACTGTGCTGAGGGTAAAATTACCATGGACTTTGTCAAGACTGTGTGGAGAAATGTCACAGAACTCCTGAATTCAGCAGGTCTGAATATGGATTCTTTTTACACCTAGGAATCACTGTAAAAAATATAAAACTCGGTGTCCACTATTAAATGCTGCTACGCCGCGTAGGGGTTAGACTTTTAGTGTTCTTTTTCTTTTTGAACTTATTGAGGAATTTCGTTTTTCACGCCATAAACTACATATGTTTAAAACATGCAAGTTGATAAGTTTTGACAGTGGCATATCGCCATGAACTCACCTCCACAGTCAGGATTCAGCACTGTTCATCAGTCCAGGGGTATCTCAAGGCCTGTCAGAGTTCCTCCCTCCCCCCACCCCTGGCCAGCAAGGACTGAACTACGTCCTGTCACCGTGGGTTGGTCTGCCCTTGTGCAAATGGAATCATATGTGTCTGACCTCTTTCACTCCGGGTAGTGCCTTTGAGTCCCATTCACGCTGTTGCGTGTCAGCCGTGCATTCTTTATTAGCCGAGCCTAGCTTCACTGCTTGGGTTACAGGGTAGTTGCTGCAACCATTTACCTGGTTACGTGAATGGACTTTCCAGTTTTCGCTGTTGTGAGTGCATCTGCCTTGACTATTTTTGCATAAGTTACTGTGTGGATATGTTTTCATGACACTTTAGAGCAGAATGGCTGACTCATGTCCTTCTGAGAAGAGAAAAAGAACGGCTCAAAGAGATTATGTACTCAGCCCTGCTGACTTGGACCGGGTCCAGCCGTGTTGACCAATATAACACTCAGGGTGACACTCACTGGCCAAAACAGAGTCAGGGTTTGAATGCAATTGGATTTGACTCCCAACTCGGGCCCTTTTCTGGAACTAGACAGAGGCTGTACTACTGGTTGAAAGTGCAGCTTCTTCAGAAGCCAGGAGAGGACACACATCCACGTCCATGTGGTCGCTGCGCCAGCCTCTCAGCTCAGGTTATGTCTGAAGTCACTGGTGGAGCTTTACTGTGTAATCAGCACTTGGTCACATGCTGATGTACCCATAGACACGGTGCAGGCATGTCCCTGGCTGGGGTAGTGGTGGCGATGTTCTCCAGTAGGGTCAGCAGTAGAGGATGTGTGTGTTCCATGTGCTATCAGGGAGCAAAACTCGGGTTTAAGCAGCAGAAACACAGAGGAAACCGGAGCTGCTTGGTGTTGCCCAAACACGGGAAGGAGAGAGAATGGAGGCCACATGGAGGGGACCCCTTCGGGAGTCACAAACTCAAAACGAACACCTCCGTGCCACACGGAAAGCCTGAGTGACACAAAGCAAGGGCCAGGTGAGGACCCGTGGCCGGTCTCAGCCCTGCTGACTTGGACCGGGTCCAGCCGTGTTGACCAATATAACACTCAGGGTGACACTCACTGGCCAACACAGATACTTTTTTTTAAAATTATTTCTTCTTATTTATTGTATTAACACCCCACTTACTGAGGACAGAATTAAGGCACAAAGAGCAGCTTCTCTTTTCTCAAGTAGAAATGTGTAACTTTAAATCAAAGTACTCAGATGACTAGGGCATAACGGGCTGATCAAAATTCACCTCTGAGTAGGGTCCTGCCCCTCTGTGGCTGCCATCTTTGCAGACACTGTACGGACCATGTGGACTTTTTTTTCCTCTCTGCTGTAGATATTTCCCATCCTTTCCAATCTTGTTGAGTTAAGGGCTGGGCGGTGTGATTTAGTCCAGGTGAGTCCTCCTCTGAAGGCCTCCCCTGAAGATGCTGCCACCTCCTGTTTACTGCTCCCGGTTTCCTGAGAAGCAGCATCTCCCTGGGAAGCCCCTTTAACATGCAAACATCCAGCGGGGAATTTTCCCCAAGAGCAGCTTTTGCTATTTTTATGTCTCCACCCTTGGCACCGCAGCCGCTCAGAGCCCCAGGTCTCCTTGCCTGGGTTTCCAAGCATGGCAGGCGGGGGATTTGGCTCCGCTGAGAAGCGCTGCCTGGCTTCTAGATTCAGCAAGAGCCCTGGCTTTGCTTTGCATTTCCAGAAATGTAGGGAGTGATTCAAATCAGATCCTGAGATTCGGAGGTTTTATCTTTCCTCTGAATGTTAAGCTGGGAGCCAAATCTTATGTAACAAAGCAGACACGAGCCCTCAAAACCAAGAGCAGTTGTACAAGTGCCGGTGCAGCAGGGTGGACAAGAGCGTCACTCGCAGCTGGCACTGGGCTTTGGCTGAAGGGGGACTCCATGGCTCTAGGAAATTCCTTTGATTAGCCTCTGGGAGCTGAAACCCTCAGGACTGGGATCAGCAGGAGAAAAACAAAGGAGAATGCAATTGTTCTAGAGTCAAAATGGAAGGAGAACCTGGGAGTTGGTAAACAGAGAATTCACTTGGCAACTGACTACGGGCCATGTGAGATTTCAGGCTCCAGGAAAGTTATCTCCAATCCTTGTTCCATATGTAGGGATAATTCTTGTCCCTTTCAGACAAATGAGGAAATGGGAAAGCAGTTTCCTAAGATCACAAAGCTAATGAAGAGAATAGAATCTGAATGAGAAAAAAACAACAACAACAACATGATTTTATAGAGTTGTGAGTATGTTATACAATATAATGCTCTACTGTAAATGGATCCTGCCTCCAAAAAAGGCTGTCCAAGGACCCACTAGACCTAAAAGGACTTTTATACGTCTCAGACCAATGGCAGAGGACTCAGCAGATGGGGCATGGACACCCAGGACTACGTGGCTCAGGTTCAAGTTCTCAGAATCAAAACTAGGGCTGGACTCTACAATTTCTTACTCTCCATTCTCATGAAAGCACATGTAAGACAATAAGATGGAGTCTGTTGGCTAGGGAGATGGGACACGGCTGGCCTGGTCATTATAGGTCCGACTCCACCACTGACCTTCACCTCCTGTCTCTCATTCTTATTGCTTTGTAAATTTAGCTTCCACCCGCCAAATGCCCATCTTGAACAGTTTAAGAAGATTGATTTAGGAAACTGATTTTAAAATTGGAAATGTTGTAATAGATTGTCACTGAACTGTGCTGATCATATTTAAAATAAGAGTTAATGTGGTCTTTAAACCTGTATGTAGAAGAGTGTGATTTTGGGAAATGGAAGAACAGAACAGTCTTGGGGCGGCCGCTCTCACCGTTCTCCCGGACTCCAGCCTTCTGACCCAAAGTTTGGGGAGCACCTGCCCTGTCTTTGCGTATTGGCTGACAGTGACAGGCGGCTGGACCCTCTTCATCTGGTAACACTCAGACCTCTTGCCGAGTGGCAGAGCTGTGATTTAGGTACATTTCATAAGCAGACACCTCCCAGGGTTGTAAAACCGAAGTCCACAATGGGGCACACGAGGACCTTTGGCTCTTGTCTTATTCCACAAGGCTGTGGGCAGCTCAGTCACCTGAAACTGTGAGTGGGAGGAGGTGAGGCGAAACTAAGCAAAACTAATGGGACTTCCACACTAATGGCGACAGAGAGAAGAAAATAGACAAATACGTAGTGTGCGGGTGGCGGAAGTACTAAGAAGGAAAGGAAGGCCAGGTAAAGGGGGAGGGTGCCACCAGGTCAGGGAAGGTTGCTTGAGGACTTGGAGCTGAGCACAGCCCTGAGAGCAAGGGCCACGTTCACCTGGGACAAGGGAGTTCCAGGCAGGGGCCCCTCCAGTGCACATTTCCTGGAGCAAGAACATTCTGATGTGGCTGTTTCTACATCTGTTCATTGTCCATAACCCAACTCATACAAGAGTGGTTTTACACATAGTATGTGTTCAATAAATATTTGTTGGATGAATAATGGAGGTGAATGAGAACTTCAGGGGCTTAAATGAGGGATGTCTCAGACAGAATAGGCCAAAGGAGTTGGCAAACTTTAACTGTAAAAGGCCAGATAAGTAAATATTTTAACTTTCCCTACCATACTGTCTCAGTAACAAGTGCAAAATCTGCCCCAGTAGCACCAAGGCACCAAAGACCATATACGTCAGTGAATGAGTTTGGCTGTGTTTCAATAAAACTTTATTTACTGAAATAGATGGTGGGCTTGGTTTGGCCCAGGGGCTGCAGTTTGCAGGCCCCTGATGTAGAGGGAGGGACAGATTCAAGAGACGTTAGAACCCTGAACACCTAGATTGCTAAATATTGGAGGAGAGAGTCATAGAAGACATTCAGACCTCTGTATGCCAATAAACTAACATTAGTATAATTCCCCAGGATCAGGAGCTCTGGCAGGAAAATGGTATTTAAAGGGAGAACAATATGTCTGGGTCTCAGGGGATAGGGCTGTGTGGGGACATAGATGTGGAGGCAGTTTTCACTTTGGAGGTGAAAGCTCTTGCCCGGGAGTTTGTAGACAGAAGGAAGCAAGACAGAGCTTAGTGATCATCACCGCGAGGCCCTTAAGGGGGAATGAAATTGGCTCTGGGATGTAAGGAAAGGAATTCACAGTGGGCAGAATGTATATACCTGTCTTATTGTGGTAAACTCCAGTAGAACAGCTGTAGAGCAGGTAGGCTGGAAGGTGCAGCGGGAGCCAGGGGGCCTCTACCTGAAGGCCTCCCTTTCCCTATAGAGCTGGAGACCAAGGCCCCAGTTAGTTATGAGGCCTCTGGAAGGGAGCCATGAAGGTAGACACGATTATGGTGCACATGAGCCGTGGAGCCCACTCACTTGGGGAGCTGGTTAGCAGGGGGATCCTGTGCCCCCGTGGAAGTGGAGCTCTTTGTTCCTTCCCGTGGCTCATTCCTCAAGCCGGGGTTTCATTGTCATCTTCTTTGTGAAGCCCTCTGCAGCTCACCCTGGCCATGGTGATTGGTTCCCCTAGACTTTGTGGTGCCCCTGTGTCTCCTGCCTCCTCATTCATTCCTCTGTCCATGTAGCGAAGCTTCCCTTAGGCTCTGCTCTTAGCCCTCTGCTGTAAGTCGCATCTATCATGATGCGCTGGTTCTACCACCTTGCAGTAGAGAGGCAATGACAGAAAAGAATTAGGAAGGATACGGTTTCTAGCCCTGTGACTCACCACGCTCACTGCTGCCCAGCACTAGGGTAACACAGATGATGCTTTGGGGCCTATTGCCCTGAGTTCAAATCCTCACTCTGCCCATACCCTGCCGAGGGACCTCGGGCAAGCCACTTGACTGGTCTGTGCCTACGTCAGTGGTTCTCAACCTTCCTAAAGCCATGATCCTTTAATACAGTTCCTCATGTTGTGATGACCCCCAACCAAAAAATTATTTTCATTGCTGCTTCATAACTGTAATTTTGCTACTGTTATGAATCATAATATAAATATCTGATATGCAGGAGACCTCCAACAGGGTTGCGACCCACAGGTTGAGAACCACTGACCTAAGTCTTCCTTTCTTCCAAGCAGGGCCAACCCCTGTCTACCTCACAGGGCTGCTGTGAGAACTAGAAGAGGGCAAATGGATATTGTGTTAACAGACATGAAAACAGCATTCGTCTCCCTGAACATCCCAGTCAAAGCTCTTGAGTGAACAAGTGTCTTATGAATGAGCAGTAATATTTTCAAAGGAGTGTTTTTTTCTTAGCAGTAGGTCTCAATAGTGGGTGTAAAATATTCAATAGATCCTGTTGTAAGCAGTTGTGCTGTCACCCAGGCTTTGTTTTTTCATTGACAGAGTGCAGACAGCATAGATTTAGCATCATTTTTGAAGGCCCTAAGATTTCAGAAGGGCAAATGAGCACTGATTTTGGCTTAAAACCATGATCCGCATTAGCCCCTTACGGGGTCTCAGCCTGTCCTTTGAGCTATGAAGCCAGGCATTAACATCACCTCTCTGGCTACTGTTGGAACTCAGAAAACAATGCCTCCAAATGAAGTTTTCAGACACAGCCTCAGAAGCAAAAGTTTTCTCTAACCTCCTGTCCTCCTATTTCCCAGTCCCATTCTACCCTAAGGATGGCTATCAAAATTAAAATCCTTCTTTTCCCACCTAATAAACACATGTATATGTAAAAAATAAAAAGTTGGAGGAAGAATTAAAAGCTGAGCTGGTGATTATTAGGACGATTTGATGAACAATTTATACTACAAATCATGTCACTTTGTAAGAGTTTCAGGTTTTTAAAGAATAAAATGGAGTATACTTAAAAAAAAAAAAAA
>CAUYQV010146430.1:0-16607 GCA_963574575.1 Galagoides demidoff
GCAGAGGGACTATATGTGCCACACAGAATGTCCCCCACAAGGTTGCTGATGCCTTGACGTGTGGCCTCCCCCAGCTTTTCGTGCTCCTGAAGCTTCTCTACCCAGACACGCAGGTGGCAGGGTGTGGGCTGTGGGGGTGTGAGTCTGGGTCAACCCCCTACAAGTGCAAAATGTATGCAAGGTCAGAAGGTCACCTCCATAGCCTGCCTCGGCTTTTTTTAAGTGTGGAAACAACAGAGAAGCCATACTTCTGTTCTTCACTGCTCCGTAATTTTACAGTCAGTGTGAACATAATAGTTTAAAACATTCCTAGTAAATCATTGGAGCCTTCAGAAATATAAACTGTGTGTTTCCTGTAGCTTCTCCCATCCCTTGGCACATGCCTTTTCACTGCTGGAGGCCTGGCCCCTCTGACAGAGAAGCCTATATGGTCCACATTATCCTTAATGGTTGTGTAATGCTCCACAGAATGATATACCACAGGTATTTTAGCCATTTCTCTATATGCAGAATTTACCAGTGCTACTAGTATTTTAGTGTTGTAAACAAAGCTGCAGTGAATATCCTGGCACAGTGCATATTCTTTTCTTGCAATCCATTAAATACAACAGATTTTTATAAGAGGAATTTCTAGATCAAAACGATAAGCCCCTTTGAAAGAGGTTGATGTCTGTCACCAAATGGTTTTCAAAAAAGCTGGCACCAATTTAAACCCTGATTGTGTATGAAAGTATATGCAACAATATTTTCATTATTTCATTTTATTTTATTCATCTTTTAATCTCAAAATATTTATTAAGGAGGTACACATGTCTTTGTTGCATGGATATCTTCTAGCATGCTTACGTCAGGGCTTCTGGTATACCTGTCATCGATGTAGTGTTCATTGTACCCGACAGATAGTTTTTATCCCACTTCCACCTCCCCCATCCTCCCCTCTCCTTGATGTCTCAAGTCCTTTAAATCACTTTGGGCCCATGTGTACTCATCTATTATTAGCACAGTGCCCACTTATTAGCGAGACTGCATGGTATTTGGTTTTCCATTCCTGAGACACTTCTCTTAGGATAATGGTCATCAATTCCATCCAACTTGTTGCAAATAATGTCATTTCATTCCTCTTCATGACTGAGTAGTATTCCATGGTATATATACAAGGTGGACATAAAGTCCATGTGCAATTTAAAATAGTTTAACATAGTAAATTGCACACGAACTTTATGTGTATTCTGGTCTGTACATACCAGTTTCTTTATCCACTCATGAAGTGAAGGGCACTTAGGTTGATTCCACATCTTTGCAATTGTGAATTGTGCTGCGATAAACATTCCAATACAGGTGTCCTTTTGATAAAATGACTTGGTTTCTTTGGGCGGATACGCAGCAGTGGGATGGCTGGGTCCAAAGGTAGGTCCACATGCATTTCTTCAGGGAATCTCCACAGTTTTCCATACAGTCGGCAGTCCCAAACACAAACAGCATATAAGCGTTCCTTTCTCTCTTCGCCCACACCAGCATCTATTGGTTTTTGATGTTTTAGTAATGGTCTTTCTGACATGGATAAGGTGCTATCTCATTGTCATTTTAATTTGCATTTCCCTGATGATGAGTGATGTTGAGCACTTTTTCCATATGTTTGTTGATCATTTGTCTATCTCCTTTTGAAAAACTTCTGTTCATGTCTTTTGCCTACTTTTTGATGGGCTTCTTTGTTTTTGTTCTTGCTAATTTGGTTCATTTCTTAGTAGATTCCAGATATCACCCCTTTGTCGTGTGTATAGTTTGAGAATATATTCTCCCATTGTGTAGGTTGCCTGTCCCCTCTGTTGATTATTTCCTTTGCTGTAAAGGAGCTTTTGAATGTAATTAAGTCCTGTTTTAATTACTTTTGCAGTTGCTATATTTGGCATGGGGGTCTTAGGCATAAATTCTTTTGCCTAGGCTGATGTGTAAGAGAGTCCTTCCTACGTTTTCTTCTCAAATTTGTACGGTTTCATGCCTTACATTTGAGTCTGTAATCTGTCTTGAATTGATTTTTGTATATGGTGAGAGATAGGTGTTCCGTTTCTTTCTTCTGCCTGTGGCTATCCAATTTCCCCAGCATTATTTATTATTGAGGCTTCCTTTCCCTAGCCTATGTTGTTGTCTGCTTTGTCAAAGACCTGTTGGTTGTAGGTGGATGGCTCTATTTCTGAGTTCCCTATTCTGTTACATTGGTCTGTGTTTCTACTTTTATACCAATATCATGCTGTTTTGGTTACTGTTGACTTGTAGTATCCTTTGAAGTCAGGTAAAGTGATGCCTCCTGGTTTATTCTTTTTACTTACGATTGCTTTGGCTATTCAGGCTCTCTTTTGGTTCCAAGTGAATCTTGGCATTGTTATTTTTAGATCTGTGAAATATGACTCTGGTATTTTGATGGGGGAATGTGTTGAATGTGTAAATCACTCTGGGCAGTGTGGACATTTTAGCAATGTTGATTCTACCAATCCATGAGCAAGGGATAATTTTCCATTTGTGTCATCTGCAATTATTTTCATCAGTGTTTTGTACTTCTCCTTGTAGAGGTCTTAACCTCCTTTGTTAAGTATGTTCCTAGGTATTTTACTGTCTTTGTAGCTATTGTGAATGGTATTGAGTCGATTCTGATAGCTTGTGCCCCCGTTATCATTCAGTTTGAGGAATCTTTTCATTTCCCTCATAATTTCATCATTGAACCAAGGATCATTCAGCATCAGGTTGTTCAATTTCCATGACTTTGTGTAGATTTTAGTGTTTCTATTGGAATTAACACCTGTTTTGATCCCACTGAGGTCTGAGAAGATGCATGGTACGATTTTAATTTTTTTCCCAATTTGCTGAGACTTATTTTGCGGCCTAAGATATGATTCGTCTTGGAAAATGCCCCTAGGTCAATGAGAAAAAATGTATTTTCAATACTTTGAGGGTAGAATATTCTGTAAATGTCTGTCAGATCAATTAGTTCTAGAGTCTTAAGTCCAGTGTTTCTTTATTCATTTTCTGCTTCAATGATCTGTCCAGTTCTGTCAGTGGTGTGTTGAAGTCCCTGACTATTAAGATGCTACTGTCTATTTCATTGCTTAGATCCAGAAAAAAATTGCTCTATGAAACTGGGAACTTCTGTGTTAAGTGCATATGTCTTTAGGATGGTTATGACTTCTTGTTGAATTCCTCCCTTTACCATTACATAATGACCATGTTTGTCTTTTGTCTTTTTTTTTTTTTTTTTACCATTGGTGATTTAAAGACTATATTTTCTGATATGAGGAAGACTACACTTGCTAAATTTTGGTTTCCATTGGCATGGAGTATTTTTTTTCCATCCCATCATCTTGAGTCTGTGTGAATCCTTGTGATTTAAATGTGTTTCGTGGAGACAGAAAAATCCTTGAGTTGAGTTTCTTCATCCACTCACCCAGTCAGTCTATGTGTTCTAAGTGGGTCATTCAGACCACTCACACAGAGTTTCAGTCAATACTAAAACTGATTGATATGCAAGATGGTGTTCTGTTCACTTTCTTGGATGATACTTTATTGTTTCGGTTTTTCCTCTTGTGTTATAGTTTTATAAGAGCTATGGCCTATAAATTTTGAGTGTTTTTACACTGTTGTGCTGTTGCATGTATAATGCACTTTTAAGCATTTCCTGTAGGGCAGGTCTAGTAGCGACAAATTCCCATAGTGTTTGCTTCCCCGGCAAAGACTGTATTTTTCTTTCATTCATGAAACTTATACAAAATTCTTGGCTGGCAGTTATTATGCTTAAGGAGACTAGATAGGACCCCATTCCTTTCTGGCTTATATGATTTCTCTTGAGATGTCTAAGGTTAGCCCGATGGGTTTGCCTTTACAAAATATTTGATTTTGCTACCTCATGGCTCATAGGAGTTCCTCCTTCATGTAGACTTTGTCCAGTCTAAAGACCATACACCTTGGTGGTATCCTTTTGGAGTGAATCTCTCCAGTTTTTAGTTGAGCTTTTTCTATCTGGATGTCTAATTCTCTAGCATGATCAGGGAAGTTTTCCTCAACCATTGCCTCAGATAGGTTTTCCAGGCATTTTGCTTCTCCTTCTTCACCTTCAGGGATGCCTATGATTATTATATTTGGCCATTTTATATCTGGATTGTTTTTCTGGTTCCTTTGAGTTGGTTTTCCATTTTCTCTTGCACTTCCCTACAACCCATGTTTAAATTCGTTATTTGTCATCTCAGTATTATCATTTAGTTGGAATCCATTGCTAGAGATCGGGTGTGCCCCTGGGGCGGGGGGGAGTGTCCTTTTGCTCTGATGTTTCATACTTCTAGAGTTCTCACACTGGTTCCTTCTCATCTGGAGCAGCTCTCACTTCTTTTTTTTTCTTTTTTGCTTAGGTGGACCTTTCTCTACTCACTCTTAAGGGTGTATGTGTAGCATATGTTAGGTAATAAGCTTTGGCTTTGTTTGTGGGCACTCTGATAGGGTTCTAGGTTCTGGATGGGTGCCTTGTTTATAGATATCCCTAGTGTGGTGGTTTTCTCAATTGATGGTCATCTGTAGGCTATAGCAGTGATGCATTCTGTACGTGAGCAGATTCCATGTCTTTATTGATGAGAGAAGATTGAGGTCTTTGAAATCCTTCTCTTTCCTCAGCTCTATGGTCTTCTTAACAGTGAATCACATTTGGCTGCCCAGTTTAATCTCTAAGTCAGTAGGTCATGCTCATGGGTAAAAATCATCCATGCCCTCCTGTGTGACTGGATCAGTAGATACTGTAAAGGGCTGTAAGGGTAGCCGGCACTTGCTGGAGACAGCCAGCTGCACTGTTCTTTCCTGAAACTTGTGACTGACTCTAACCTCTCAGGAGAAGCACTCAAATGCTCCAGGTGATGGGCAGGGCCATGGAGCTCCTAAGAGACTACTTATTCTCCACCAGTGCAGAGATGAATGGAGGAGCAAGGCTGGGCTGGGCTGGGCTGGGCTGGGCTGGGCTGGGCTGGGCTGTGCTGGGCTGGGTCTGGTGAGCCTGCCTTCAGGCTCCACAAAGGCAGGCTCAAGAGCTGTCTCAACTCCTCAGCCAGGGTGGAGGGTCAGCTCCCAGGCTGCTGGGGAAAAGCCACCCAGGAGGGGCTAAAGTGGCCCTACCAAGCCAGAAAGACTGCTTGTAGGGGGGAACCATCTGAGATGCACAGACTGGCTGCCAGGAGTTTAGGTCTTCTCCTTCCTCTCCTGCCCTGAGGTCTCCTTCTAGCATGTGGCCACAGGCAGGAGCCCAAGCAAGCTTAGCTCACCAGCAATGGTGCCACAGGCTGGAAGCTTCCCTGCCCAGGATCCCACCATCTGTCTTGTGGAAGGAGGGGGTGCTGTGTGAGCGTGCACAGCTTGGACCCACATCACACTGTCCTTTCAGTTCTGCCCACATGGGCCCCCTCACATCCCAAGATTTGTTTCCAAGTCTCCCCCTCCATGGCCCCAAGCAACACATGATCCAGTCCCAGGGGTATGGGATCTGGCCTGAAGGCCTGTCCACCAATCCCCCAATTTCAATCCCTGACCATGGCTGGGAGAAGTGTGCTGGTTTGGAGTTGCCCCTGGAATGCTCAAGCAGGTTTAACATCCTTCCACTTGAGGATGTGCCCTGCTCTGCTGGAGAAGCCAGGTGAGTAGCACCAAGGAGGGATGGCATGGAGGGAGCTTAGAGTACATCCATCCTTGGTCTACTGCAGGTCTTTCAGAGGGAAGGCATGAACCCCAGTCCTTGTGGGAGCTTCAGTGTAGTGGACACACCGACAGAGGGGAATCAGACACTCTGAGAGCCTTAGCTCAATTGTCCCTTGGGGGCCAGATGCAGTGTGCTAGGAGAATGGGGACCGAATACTCCATTCTTGGCAAAGGAAGGCACCCCCAGAAAAAGAGGAAAACTAAAATGTAACCTGAATGAATCAGAACAAAGAAAAGTCAGCTAGTTTACATTTAAGCTAGCCATTGTTAGCAAACTTCTTGCCTTTTCTGAAATTCTAGCCTGTTAGAGATACAGCTTACAAACACCCTACTGGGTCTGTGAGCACTGTGAGGAGACTAATGGCCATACAAGAGATTATGGCAAGTCCTAGGAAAGATACATCTTCTAGGATGTTTCCTGCCCAGTAAACAGGCTAAGCAGAGACCCATTGTGGAGATCTGCATTTGCCTGGGGCAGAGACCAAGGGAGTAGCTCAAGCCCTGATATATGGGCAGAAGAGCTTATATTCCTTATCACAGAGGAAAATCCTCTGTGGTGGTGATGGGAGGAAAATACTGCCTCCCACCCATCCCTCGGAGGAGATTCATGCCAGTGGTGTTTTACTCCACAGAGACCTAACGGAGTTTAACACCTCCCTAGAAATCTGTGTGTGCCCTCTCAAGCAGGAGGCTCTCCCAATACAAGGCTCAGATTTCAGATTTCTGAAGGCTACCCAAATAAGGTTAATAATAATAACAATAGGAGCTGACATGCTCTCTCAGAAACTGCTGGCATCTTTGTTCCCTCCCTCATCTTACCCTCTGGGAAAATAGACTTCAATAAAATCAGAGTGGAGGAGCAAACACTCTGGGCCATTGCCTGAATCCCACAAGCAGGCAATGGACCCCTGAGCGCTCACTTTTAATCTACTCTATGTCTCATGTCTCTCTTTACTGTCATTTCTCACTCTATATTTCTTCAGTCAGTTGCCGCCAATTTCCACAGGTCTCAGTGGACCCTGCTCCCCGGGGGACCCTGACCCAGTGGCTCACACCTGTAATCCTAGCACTCTGGGAGCCTGAGGTGGGTGGATTGCCTGATCTCAGGAGTTTGAGACCAGACTAAGCAAGAGCAAGACTCTGTCTCTACTCAAAATTGAAAAACTAGCCAGGCATTGTGATGGGCACTGTAATCTCAGTTATTCGGGAGGCTGAGGCAAGAGGCTGTCGCTCAAGCCCAGGAGTTTGAGGTTGTGCCCTCTAGCCAGAGCACACAGAGTGAGACTGTGTCTCCAAAAACAAAATAGTCCCTTGGGGCAATCAGTGGCAGTGGGTGGGGAAGGGGAAGGGAATGAAAAGAGCCTAAATGGAGAAGAGGTAGAACTCTGGGCCCCCTTTCCCCTCTCCCTGGAATTGCCAGGCTCTGGGATCACACAGTTTCCCCAAGACACATCACAGTCTGGGCAGGAGTTGGGAAATGTGTGTGGGGCCCAGTGACACGAAGACTGAGGGGGTGAAGCTCCCTGGAGAGGGCAAAGGCACACAATGTGTAGAGAACAAGTATGTATGGCACCCACTGTCTGGGCTCAGGTCTGTGACCCCGAGGGGGCTGGCAGTCTGGTGCGTCACTCTCAAGCAGCTCCCAATTAACTAGTGGCAGCACCTCTTGGGCTCATGAAGGTAGAGAACCTCTCCAGCAGCTCAGGAGGCCACTGACTGCTACAGGTGTAAGGAGAGAAGATACAAACCCACGGCTACTCTTTCCACGGGACTACAAGTTTCTCAGGGCTTGATCTCTGCCAAAATATTGCTCCTTCTTGTTCTGCTCCACAACTTCTTCCCATGGAATCTCTGGTAGATTGTGGCACTGTTCCCTCAGAATTACACCTGAGCTATGTTTTTCTTCATCAAAAAATTTTCCTTCTTTCAGAGACGATCCAACCACTAACGTATCTAGTCAGCCATCTTGCCCTCACCCTCCTACCATTATTTTAAATAATTTCCCATGTGATAAGCAAATTTGTGTCTCAGTGTTCTTTATTTTTCTGTTAATTTTAATGCAGCTGAACAATATTTCATGACATCTGCTAGTGGCATCTCCTTCTGAGAACTGTTCATTTCTATCCTTTCCTTATTTTCTCTTTGGGACAGTCATGCTTTTTCTTCTTGATGGATAAATATTCTTTAAACATAGAGAATACCATGTCTTTTAAATAATTTGAAAATACTTTTCATCCTCATTGCTTTATTTTTTGCTGTGCTCATTTGATTTTGTTTGTGGGAGCTGTTGGAAAGGCACTCATTCATGGCCTGCTGACACTTTCGTGCTCACATAAGTGTGTGCCTTTGGCCTAGAATATTTACTTCCATGGTATCCTGGTCCATTATGTGTGGCCATATCATAGTACATGGTGCTGGTTAATTTCTAAGATAAAGTGGGTTTATTGGCTCAATGTTCTTCAGGCTGTACAAGAAGCCTGGCCCTGGCATCTGCTTGGCTTCTGGCGAAGGCTTCATACGCACTTCTCTGTTCTGCTTAAGTCTGTGCATTGTACAGCACCTGGCCAACCCGACGGTTACATGTGTTTCTGGTGGGGAGAAACTGGGGTTCTTTACCTGCAGCACAGGCAGGATACATACCGACTATCTCCCCACATCATCTCTGGGAAAAGACCCACTGGCCATCGAGGACACATGCCCACTATTGAAGCTGATCTTTCTCTGACTGCTCACTATGTAAGTAAGACATTCTTCTGTCCAGTGCCTTATAAGTCATATCTTTCTCGGAGACCCCGACACCTGCAAACCATGCACTGAATTGACGTTGTAGGACTGCTGCTCCTACTGCTGGCCATAGCCATGTTCCATGCAATGGGACTCCTTAACTGGAGATAGTAACAGGTGTCAATGATTGACAACATTTTAAATTATTTAGCACATTTAGTAAGAGTTTGATGTGTCCAGTATGATTTCTGGACTTTTATCTCCTATGCAGGAAAAATTCCTATAAAAATATCCACCAATTCCATCTTGTACTACTTTAAAATTTTCATCTACTGGGAATTTCCTTTGGTGTGAGAAATGACAGAGATCTGGCTCCTCCAGCTCCAAACGTTGCCCAAGAGTGCCAACATCATTTATGGGGTAATCCGTATTTTCTCCACTGAATTGACATGTCATCATCACCAAATTCTAAGTTCCCCTGTTTTAATCTTGCAGATTTTTTCTTCCAGTTGATTTAAGATGGGCTGCCCTGGACAGATTCTCTGAGGAAATGACATGAAGTATACAGTAGGGAAAGTTGGAAATGGTGAGTGTGAGTGCATGGGTGAGAGAGAGAGAGAGGATGTGTGAGTGTGTGACCATGTGAGAGACAGAGAGAAAAAGAAGGAGTGGGGGGGGAGAAGGAGAAGGGAAAGAGGAGGAGGAAAGGAGGAAGAGTAGAAGAGAGAAGGAGGAGGAGAAGTAGAAGAAAGGAGAGGGAAGGAGAGGGAAGGGGAGGGGTGGGAAGCAGAAAGGAAGGGAGGGTTGGGGAGGGGAGACTGCACTCTCCTACTGAAAGGTACCCAAATCTTGGTGAATATTGCCTTCTTGTATTGAGAAAGAATGATTAATGTGTTCAAATAGTAGATAATAAATTCCTACTACAGATGCTTTTCTATTAGACAAATTGAACATTTTCCATGTAGAAAAGGTGACCTCATTGCCACTGATTTTTGTCGTTGGCATTTGTTTTATGAGGTTTTAACAATGTAAACACATCTGATCCATTTAACTCCAGTATTACCTCATACATAGTATTGCCTAATAATTGAGCAGTCATACTCATTTCATCCTTAGGAAGATACAGACTACTGCCTGTAAAAAGGTAGGTAACTCACCATGTCTGTCCTTCTCATATGTCAAAAGTCAAACAAAATCGGAGGGGTGTAGCCCAGTGGTTCCAAAACAACAAGGTTATGCTGCCTTATATTCTTGACGACCACAGTGATGCTTGATGGGAACTGCTTTGTATCAGTTCACAGGCTCCTTTTATAGCACCTCCCCTTTAGAACTGGGGCCTAGGAACTGAGCAGGGGAACAATCTATCCACCAATACCATGACTTGCGGTTTTGTCCTTTATGCTAAATTGCTGTCCATGGGTCAAGCTTATTTGCCTTCAAGTTGTTGAAGAATGATTAGGGCCTTGAAGAATGATTAGGATTTGAATTCCAAACTGGATGATTTTTGAAATCCAGGAAATGGTTTACTAAGGACATGGAACACAGTGACTTCAGCAGTTTGGTTGCGATCTGAGGAAGCATAAAGGGTCTGCAGTCTCAAACCCTGGCCAGCATATACCTCTGGGTGTGCCAAGACTTTTGGGAGCCACACAGGCATGGATATTCCTTTCTGGACTCTCACATGGCCAATGCAGTCTTTCCTAAATCTGAACTGACTTAGAATGAGCAGTAGCTTCCTACTTCTGTTTTTCCAACTTCTCTTGCACCATCACCTTTCCCTATGTGAAAAAAGTATGGCATAACTCTCTCGTCTCACTTGGATGCACTGAAGGAGACAAACCCTCTAGGGGATGAGGAGGATTGGCTAAGTAAAAGGAGAATGTGAGAATGTATTGCATGAAAGTAAAGTCCCCAGACCAGAAAGTACCAGGGGCTCAGTAAGACCTGCCAAAGGCTCTCAGCAAGATGGCAGAATAGCAAGCCCCAGCACATGCTTCCCCTATGGAGACACTGACATAACAGCAATTTGCCTTGTGGAGACCTCGGGAAGGCTGTCAAGAGCTTGCAGCACACAGGCGAGTGGGAACCAAGAAGAGCTACATGGAAGGGGGTGGGAAATTCCTTGCATTTTGCCCCCTTAGCTCTTCCCCCTCCCCATTGCGACATGGTAGAACTGGGAGAAAAATTCCCAACTCAAGGCTTATGCCTGGAGAGGGAAAGAGAAGAGTAGCACGTCAAGTCCAACATTCTGCCCGAGGGACTGGTTTCTGGCTACTGGCCTCTAGCTCACCTAACCCCGAGCACTGCCCTTCGCATTATAGTGCCAGGAAGACTGCAGTTCTGCAGATAGATGCCAGGGAGAGGAGGAGATATGGGCTCCTGAGAAGAAACAAAGGCAAGCCTTTGTAACTGGGAAATTACATACACAAACCCAGAGAAGGACCTTCACCCACTGTTGGTGGGTGAATATAAAACACTGTAGCTGCTCTGGGAAACAGCATGGTCATCTGCAAAAAGTTAAAAATGGAAATGCCATGTGATCCACCAATTCCACTGCTGGGTATATACCCCAAACAATTGAAAGCAGCCTCTTGGAGAAAAGAGATATTTGTACACCCAAGTTCATTGCAGCATTGTCCACAAGAGACAGTAAGTGGAAGCAACCCACATGTCCACCACCAGATGAATGGGTAAAGCAAATGTGGTACAATGGAATATAATGCAATATTAATCGGCCCCTACAAATAAGGAAATCCTGTTGCATGCTACAACATGGATGAACATCAGTATGTTGTGCTAAGTAAAATGAGCCAACACAAATACTGTGTGATTCTTTTTAGATGAGATCCCTAGAGTAGACAGATTCACAGAGACAGCAAGTTGAATGGTGGTTGCCAGTGGCTGAGGAGAAAGTGCAATAGTAAGTTGTTGTTTAACAGGTGTAGAGTTTCATTTTGGCAGGAATAAAAATTCTGGAGATCTTTTGTACAAAAACGTGAATATACTTAACACGACTAAATTGTACACTCAAAATTGCATGTAGTAACATGTACTTAACAGGGTCCATCTCTGTTATCTGATTTTACCACAGTGAAAAAAAGAAGGAAGAACTCTTAGAAGGGCAGCATACTCATTCATGCAGATGACAAACTTATGGCAAAAAAAAAATATCTCTCTCCCTCCTTCCTTCCCTCCTCCCTTCCTCTCTCTCGACCTTCCTTCCATCATCTACCATATCTATCTATCTATCTGCCTATCGTCGTCTATCTATCTCTATCTGTCTATCTACCTATCTACCTGTTATCTATCTATATATCTATCTACCTGTTATCTATCTATCTATCTATGTGTCCATATATTGTGGAAGAAAATGAAGACTAGGGCTTTCTAAAGTGGAGTCAGGAAGAGAGTAAGTAGGGGGCAAGGAAGAGGGCCAACTAGTAGCAATGCCCGGCAGAGGCTCCTGACCAGAGGGAGAAAAAAATGGACAGAATTGGACTCTATGAAGCCAAAGGTGGAGAGCTGAGCCAAGCAAGAAGTTCAGCACGCTGTGACTCCAAGGAAGACCATTAAAAAAAAACAAAAAACGAATTACAGGTACGAAGCCTGTAGCCCACAGGACAGGTGACCTCTCCCCCAAGTGAGAGGCTCACTGCAGGCTCTCTGTAAGCAAGCAGTGGACAAAAGACCTCTCATTTGACCTCACTGGAGAGAGCCACTAAACACTGGGTCTCCTTCTCCTGGGAGGTCCCACTTGTGAACCTAGATACCACCCTGCCTGGCATAAAGTTGAACAAATATTTTCCCCACAATTCTGAACTCCCAGTCTACCTTTCCCCCCTTGCATGGCAGCCTGAAGTTCTGCCCCACGCAGACCCCAGAGTGTTTGGTTCTTTTCCTAGGAGATCTGGGCATAGTGCGGACCTTTCAACATCAGCACAGAATCTGTGACTCCTGGGAAAGAAGGAGGGCATAGGAAGAAAAGAGCATGTGGCAGGAGGAGGAACAATTCCTTGGCTATGACTATGCCCGACCAGCAGTGGTGTTGACCTGCTGTTCTGGCTGTGTCTGGTGGGAGGTGTCATAGAACCCCCAGCTCCAACTGAGCCAGCGAGCAGAGGTGCAGAAGCCTGATGTGGACTCAGCCCGGTGGGTGGGGGTGCTGACATCTAGTTGGGACTTTGATGGACAATTGCTGGCTTCAACTGAGCCAGCAACTGAGGGAGCAGTCCCCCAGTGTGGACTGAGCTTGGTGGGTGGGGGATGCAGACCACCAGCTCCAGCTGAACCTGCGAGCAGAGGTGCAGATGCTGAGTGTGGACTGAACCCAGCAGGCTGGGGCGCTGATGCCTAGTTGGGACTTTGATGGGCGGCTCACCAGAAAGGACCTGGTGCCATACCCTGGGGTTTGTAGGATAGAACTGACTGTGGATTTCTATCCACCATTGGAGACCCTGGGATCCCTCTCTGTGGAGCAGGGTTTATACTGCTTGAAACAATCTGGTTGGAACTGACATCTGGGGTTGTCCACCCGGGGACACTCTGAGGTTGACCTGAGGAACTTCTGTAGCAGAAAAGAACTGAATGGTGGGGGCGGGGTGCCACAGGTGTCTGTATCTCTTGCCAGCTGAGACTTAACCCTAATACCGTGACTTCTTAGGACAGGGTAGAGGTTGGCTGACTTCAAAACTGAGCCAGGTTGCACCATCTCATCAAGTAGGTCCTCAGAGTCTCCAGCCAAAACACTGAACGGGGCCTTTGTAAGGTTGTAGGGGATAAGCCACAATTACAAGGCCTAGCACTTTGATAAGGGGCTGATTAACTCTACTACCTGAGACCTCCAATTCAATCTCACCCTACCAGTTATAATAATCAAAGGGTGGGAAATAATCATGGGGTAGAACTAACGGAAGAACTCTGGCAACATGAATAACCAGAGTTGATCAATGCCCCGCCCCTAAGGAATGACAAAGGAGATACAACTGAAAATGTCATGCATAGACAAATGGCTGAGATGTCAAAAATAGAGTTCAGAATATGGATGGCAAGTGAGATGAATAGAATGGCAGAAAGACGGAAATAGAAATCCAAAGAGTAGTTCTAAAGTTGTCTCAAGAAATTAATAAATTCAAAGACAAAGTCACCAAAGATATGGACATATTGAGAAAAGAGATAGCAGAGCTCAGGGAAATGAAAAAGTTATTTGAGGAGCTCTGAAATACAGTAGACTCCCTCAGTAATAGACTGGAACAGGCAGAAGAAAGGATCTCTGAAATTGAAGACAAAGCTTGAGGACATTCTCAAATGCTCAAAGAGGCAGACAAATGGAGAGCAAAAACTGATCATTCCCTGAGAGAGTTGTGGGATCACTCCAAAAAATCGAACATTTGTCTGATAGGAATTTCTGAAGGAGAAGAGGATGGTCCTAAAGGCACAGATGCTCTACTCCAAGAGATTATGGAGAATTCCCCAAGCATTGCAAGATAAACAGAAATTCAGATAGTAGACAGTTTCCTAAATCCAGCAAGACACTCAATCCAAATAAAAGATCTCCTAGACACATTGTGATTAACTTTTCCAAAGTTAATATGAAGGAGAAAATTCTGCAAGCAGCCAGATGTAAGAAAAGCATTAGTGGACGGTGCCTGTAGCACAGTGGTCATGGTGCTGACCACATGCACTGAGGGTGGCGGGTTCAAACCCGGCCTGGGCCAGCTGAACATCAATGACAACTGCAACAACAACAACAACAAAAAAAAAAAAAGCCCAGCATTGTGGCAGGTGCCTGTAGTTCCAGTTACATGGGAGACTGAGGCAAGAGAATTGCTTAAGCCCAAAAAAGTTTGAGGTTGCTGTGAGCGGTGATGCCACAGAACTCTACCAAAGGTGACATAGTGAGACTCAGTCGCAAAGAAAAAAGAAGAAAAGCATTACCTACAAAGGGAGAAACATGAGAATGACTGCCGATCTCTCAGCCCAAAACTTTCCAGCCAGAAGAGAATGTTCATCTACATTCCATCTCCTTAAAAAAAAAAAAAAAAGCCTTTCAGCCCAGGATCCTGTATCCAGCTAAACTGAGTTTCATTTGTGATGGAGAAATCAAATACTTTAGTGACTTATACACATTGAAAAAATTTCCCATAACTAAACCAACTCTCCAGGATATTCTCAGACCCATCTGTCCTCTATAATGATCAGCACAATGGTCTACCACCAAAGTCAGCTCATTCAGAAAGCCTTGAATAAAACCCAACTTCCACAGTGGTGAAAGGGTTAAAAATATCCACTGGACATTTGAAAAACATGACACTCAAACACTACCATGCTTATCAATTCTCTCAATCAATGTGAATGGTTTCAATCATCCTCTAAAGAGGCACAAGCTGGCTGACTGGATACATAAACTCAGACCACATATCTGTTGAATACAAGAATCTCATCTTACCTTAAAGGATAAAAGTAGACTCAGGGTGAAGAGATGGACATCTACAATACAGGCAAATGGAAATCAGAAAAAAACAGGGGTTGCAATTTTATTTGCAGATACAATTGGCTTTAAACCAACGAAGAAAAGGAAAGATAAGGATGGTCGCTACATATTTGTCAAGGGAAACACCCAACATGAAGAAATTTCAATAATTAACATTTACATGCCCTACCACAATGCTCCTCAATTTATAAAGCAAACGCTAATGATATGAACAACTTGATATCTTCTAGTACTATAATAATTGGAGATTGTAACACCCCTTTGGCAGTTTTGGGTAGATCCTCCAAGAAGAAACTAAACAAGGAAATGATGGACTTAAACTTGATCCTAAAACAAATGGACTTAACAGACATCTACAGAACATTTCATCCTAATAAAAATGAATGTACATTCTTCTCATCAGCCCACAGATCATCCTCCAAAATGGATTGATCTTAGAATGCAAGTCTAACATCAGCAAATTTTAAAAAGTAGAAATTATTCCTTGCATCTTCTCAGACCATTGCAGAATAAAAGTCTAATTCAACAGAAACGGGAATCTTCTTACTCAAACAAAGTCATGGAAAATAAATAACCTTATCTGAATGATAACTGGGTCAAAGACCAGATTAAGAAAGAAATCACCAAATTTTTGCAACAAAATCATAATGAAGACACAAATTATCAAAACCTATGGTATACTGCAAAGGCAGTCCTAAGAGAGAAATTTATAGCATTAGAAGCCTCCATCAGGAAAAGAGGAAAAAGAGGAAGTCAATATCTTAATGGGTCATCTCAAGCAACTGGAAAAGGATGAACATTCCAACCTCAAACCCAGCAGAAAGAAAAGAAATAACCAAAATTAGGGCAGAATTAAATAAAATTGAAAACAAAAGAATCATTCAGAAGTTCAACGAAACAGAAAGTTGGTGTTTTGAAAAGATTAGTAAAATTGATGAACCTTAAAGGATAAAAATAGACTCAGGTCTATTTGGCTAACTTTGGCTAACCTAACCAGAAATAGAAAAGTAAAATCCCTAATATCATCAATCAGAAACGATAAAGGAGAAAAAGCAACAGACATCTCAGAAATTCAAAAAATCCTCAATGATTACCACTAAAAATTATATTCTCAGAAGTATGAAAAAATGAGGGCAACAGACCAGTCCTGGAAGCATGCCACCTTCCTAGACTCAACCAGAAGGAATTAGAAATTTTGAATAGACCTTTATCAAGCACTGAAATAGCATCAACTATACAAAATCTCCCAAAAAAGGAAATTCCAGGACCAGATGGCTTCACATCTGAATTCTATGAAACCTTTAAAGAGGAACTGGTAACTATATTATACAACCTATTCCAAAGCACAGAAAAAGAAGGAATACTTCCCAACACATTCTATGAAGCAAATACCACCCCAATCCCCAAACCAGGAAAGGATCCAACAAAGAAAGAAAATTATAGGCTCGGCGCCTGTGGCTCAATCAGCTGAGGCGCCAGCCACGTACACCTAAGGTGGTGGGTTCGAATCCCCAGCCCGGGCCTACCAAAGAACAATGATGGCTGCAACCAAAAAATGGCCAGGCATTGTGGTGGGCGCCTGTGGTCCCAGCTACTTGGGAGGTGGAGGCAGGAGACTCACTTGAGCCCAGGAGTTGGAGGTTGCTATGAGCTGTGATGCCATGGCACTCTA
>CAUYQV010146432.1:0-61905 GCA_963574575.1 Galagoides demidoff
TGAAGAGTTGGATGTCACTGTGTAGTAGGCTGAGGCCATGACAGTCTAACCACGGCAACATAGTGAGAGTATGTTTCATGATAAATAAGAAAGAAAGAAAGAAAGAAAGAAGGAAAAGAAAAGAAAAGAAAAGAAAAGAAAAGAAAGAAGGAAGGAAGGAAGGAAGGAAGGAAGGAAGGAAGGAAGGAAGGAAGGAAGGAAGGAAGGAAAGAAAGAAAGAAAGAAAGAAAGAAAGAAAGAAAGAAAGAAAGAAAGAAAGAAAGAAAGGCGGGAAGAAGGAAGGAAGGGAGGAAGGGAGGAAGAAAAAAACCTAATAGATTAATGGGTATTTTTTTTCTTCTTTTTCCCCCTCTTCTTCCTTCTCTCCTCGAGTGAAATTATCTCCTTTTCTTGCATATCTTGATAAGGAAGCATGAAATAATTTGCAGTGACAAAGTTATATCAATAACGATTCAATTTTTAAGCCAAATATATTCCAAAGTATATAAAAAAAGCAAAATAAAACTTCAAACGGCTTGGATGCCATTTCTATATTTTAGTTTAAACAGCATACTTTTCCTAACATATATCACAAAATTAGTGATAAATTAACCATGTTGCTCAAAGGATGTAAAATGAATGATTTCTTCTAAAACAAAAATGAATACATACAAGGCAGTTGCTTTGTTAATTTAAACATTCTAAAAGTAATTTTTCAAGCAGTTTTAGTGGCCTGGAGCCAAATTTTATGCTTCAGGTGAACAAAAATCTATCCTTTTCAAATGAACATTATGGACTGGCAGATCACTTAGAGAAATGTTGAATGTATTTTCTTTGCTGTAGCTATCAATAATGATATAAACTATAAAATATAAATAGAACCCCGTTGTGAAGAATTAGCTTTGTTTCACCTCACTGTTAAGTTAAATGCAATGTGTACTCGCAGAAAAACAAAAATTTCAAGTAGAATGTAGTATCATGTCACATCAATTTTAAAAGGCTTACTTATGACTCAACTCTGTGGATGAACATCAGAAAAATAACGTCAACTAGATATATGTTTTCAGCCAAAGAAAAAAATGTGTTTTCATTTTCTGGCTTAAAATATTGCTGTTCTAAATGTTTTTTCCCCAAGCTCATGAATATACTACACATCTAAAATAATACCAATGAATTATGAAACTGTATACCATTCAGTGTTTGAATAAATTAATAATGGATCACAAAGTATGGAATAAATCCACATATCATGTAACACACAATTAACTCTTTATATGCTAATAGAACTAACAAAACATTGTTCTTAACACTGTGACACTGGATTATTTTCTGATAAAATATACCATCGTTATTTATTTTATGATTATAATAGGGGAATTAAGATCTAGTAAAATATATTCATCAAGGTTTATTGAGTATTAATGTACAAGGACAAGAGATAGTGATAATACCTTTATGGCAGCAATAGAAAAAATAGAAAAATGCTTAACAATTTCAGTTATAGTTAAATAAAATGGATTCTAAACATACTGTTTGTCTTGGAATCTACAGGAAGAAAAAACTGATAAATGGAAGAAATTAGGTTAAGATAGGTATTGGGCAGTGAAAAGGAGGACTCTGAAAAGAGTTGAAAATGAAAAGTAAGGGAGAGATTAGAAAAACAATGAAGTGCTGTTCTGTCTTACAGGAACGTGTAAGGTTATGTCAGGGTAAGGCAAACAAAGTTGCTGAAATGTCTCTATCTCAAACTAAATTTACAAGTCTCGTTTCTGATATGTGGATTCCTAAAAAGGAGGTAAAGAAATCAAGAACCGAACAACATAGTCCAAACTTCAGCTTGTCATCTACCTATGATTTGGTCTCTACGCCTCAACGTTTTCACCCAGAAAATAATTCCTGCATGGGGAAAAAACTCCACATTATTTCATAGTTTTCCCTTCTCTTTTCATGCAGTCTCCTAGGTAACCAAAATATTAGTACTGAACTTACTTTTATTTCTTGCCTTATGAAAAAGTAGTATCAGTAATATTGCTAAATGAGTATTTTTCTCATATAAACTTTAGACACGTTTAGTTTCAAAATATATATATATATATATTTAAATGAGACAATGTCTCAATCCATTGCTCAGGCTAGAGTTCTGTGGCATCATTAGAGCTCACTGCAACCTCAAAATTCTGGGCTCAAGCAATTTTCCTGCCTCAGCCCCCTGAGTAGTTGGGACTATAGATGTGCACCAGCACATCTTGTTAATTTTTCTCTTGTTGTTGCTGCAATTGTAGAGATGTTGTCTCACTCTTACCAGCCTGGTCTTCAACTCCTGACCTCAAGTAATACTCCCGCCTCAGGCTCTTAGAATGATAGGATTACAGGAGTGAGGATCCCCCAAATAAATTTCTATTGTATTTTGTTTGTGTTAACCTTAAACATTAATTTAGGCTCGGTGCCTGTGGCTCAATCGGCTAAGGCGCCAGCCACGTACACCTAAGGTGGCGGGTTCGAATCCCCAGCCTGGGCCCGCCAAACAACAATGATGGCTGCAACCAAAAAACGTCCGGGCGCTGTGGCGGGCGCCTGTGGTCCCAGCTACTTGGGAGGCGGAGGCAGGAGACTTGTTTGAGCCCAGGAGTTGGAGGTTGCTATGAGCTGTGATGCCATGGCACTCTACCCAGGGGGATAGCTTGAGGCTCTGTCTCAAAAAAAAAAACAAAACATTAATTTAGTGATAACTGACATCATTGTAATAGATTTTGTCACCAAGGCCAACAAACACTTCCATTTATATATGTATTTTAAGTTTCTTAGTAGTATTTATTTCTCTTTTACTCTTTGACATTTTCTGTTAGGATTTTTCTTAGCTATTTCCTCTTTTTATTCCTATTTTGCCATTTGTTGTATGAGGTCAGACAATTAAGTTTGCAAACTTCATCCTAGAAGAAATGCAGCATACCTCATTGCTGAATATCACTATGGTCACCTTTGAATTACTCCTCTGGGCCATTTGGTGACCACAGGGGTATTCAACAATGAGGCATGTTGCTCTTTTTATAGGGTGAGTTTGCAAACTTAATTGTCAGACCTCTGTAGACGACAACTCTAATAGCTATTCCAAAAATGCATTTGAAGGGAGCTGGCATTTGTGTATAGCTTCCCAAGGGGAGTACCTTGAAAGTGTCCATAGTTGTATTTGGTAACAAGGATTACACTTTTGCCAGGACGAATTCATGAACTTAATTGTCAGACCTTGTATATTAGAAGGTCTGAGAGATTACCACTTTTGCCAGGATGAGTTCATGAACTTAGTTGTCAGACCTTGTATATTAGAAGACTCCTAGTACGGCATATTAATTTTGCCCCTGCCACTTTGTAATTTAGTGTTTACAATATTCTCTGGGATTAAGCTGGTAGAGTATAATCAACAAATGATAATTTTATCTTCTTCCTTCCAGGTTTTGTAACTCATTTATCTTCTCTTTTCTCATTGCACTAATAGGTATACATATAAACCATTTGAAATCACTCTTGAGTCAATGTGTGCCAACAAATTTGTTGGGTCATTTTGGAAATTTTTGTGGAAGTGGAATACTTTAGAATGCTCTGCAATACCAATGAACAGAGCAGACGAAGGTATAGCTAAGTGGGGAAAGACTTGGAGAGGGTTCTGAAGGGGGGCAGATGACGTATGTGGGCATTGAGAATTCTAAGAAACGATTTATTAACCTCCTCTTACTGATGAAGTAGCCCAGACAGAAATAGCAGGAACTTTTCACTTTTTCCCTTGTTTTCTCTAACATTGTTTGGTTTATTGTCTTTCTCTTAACCAGTTTCTGCTGGTAACGTAGGAACCTGTGCTGCTCCGTCCATCTCACGCTTCTTTGGTCTTCCTTTAGTACTATGTTCATCTTTTGTGCTATCAATTGGATTTGGGATCCCCTGTCCACATGGTCCCGGCCACCCATGCTACTCCTGAAGTGACAGGTCTCCCTCCTCATTCCTAGCACTGAGGCCCAGGTTTTCTGGTTAGATCGAGCCCATTTCATCATCTGTGACTTGCCAACTCAAGGGGCAAAATATTCAAATGCTCACTTACATAACTTGCTAGCTCCCAAACTTGGCTATATATTAAAATGATCTGAGGAGTAATAAAGTCAGTTTGAGAACCACTAACCTTACTAGGCTCTGAAATACTATCTGTCCTTTTTCTTTCTTTAACTTGCTAGCTGACATTCTACCATTACACAGACACTCCTGTAGCCTTTGGCAATTTTTCTCTATATTACCCACCTGGCTGATGCGCCATTGTTACCCTAGCCCACCTGTTAGCCTGATCAAGTCTGGTAAATTTTTTACCTGGGCTGTAAGGAGTAAGTATAGTTTAGACTTTAGTTACTCACATGGGTAGCAAGTGAAACCAGGGGTACTATCTTCTTACATCTGTTCTTTGCATTTTGCCAAATGCCTTTAACTCATTTCATTATTTACTTCACTATGTTCTATGTTCTTCTTCTTTCCCCACATTTAGTGTACTCCTTAAAAAAGATTGGTGATTATTTTTTTTATGTACTTTCTCTCTTTGTACATATATCTCATTTTAGACAATGCTGAAAAGATCATGATTCATTATTTCACATAGTTACTAACATCTGGAGTAAATTAAAATGAGTCTAACTCATATGCCACATGGTACAGAAGCTGGATGAAGTTTTTATTGAAGCTGGACATTGGTAATGTAATACGTAACATACATAGGCTCTTTTATCACATTTCATTCCACTTGCCTTTGGACTTACATGCTGTAAGAAGGCATGATTGGATGATGAGAATTTATTGTATCTCTATTTTTCCAAAGAAATAACTATTTTGCTTTTATCTAGGTCCTCACAATTTTGCTTTAAAATGACTTACAAAATGCAAATTATTTTTTACACCATTAGACTGAAAGGAGCTTGAAATAAAACAGAAAAAATGTAAGTTAAAGGGTTGTTCATTGATGTTTCCCTTAGGAGGTCATAGCTTTATTATGTTTTGTTACTTTTTAAACCATTGAGGAACAAACAAGAAGCTGTTTGTAGATGTATGTGTGTGTGTATATATATATATCCTGGTCGATAGTCAGGATTTTCAATTTTAGACAATCTACATAACTAGGGAGGGAAACTAAACATATGGGCTAAGACATTATTCTTACAGATAATATTCCTATAAATTAGGTACCATGCTAAATATATACGTGAAACTTTATGGTTTAATACTGTGATCACTCAAAAACTTAAAGCGGTATCATATATTTGCCCTACAACAAATAATAGTGAATATAGTATCAGTCAATATTATATTGATATTATCAAATACAGTTGTACTAAAATGAAAACATCGTAAGATATTAAAGTATTTGTATCTCAATCTCAGGAGCAACATTCTAATGGTATTATACATGAATCCTGGAAACATTCTTAGACTTTAAAGCTGCTGACTCAAGCCTGAGATCCTCGTCTCCTTGTATTAGGTCACATTAAGTTATTTGGTAATAACCACACTCTTATGTTTATTCATTTACTGATTATGGTAGTTGTCTAAGTAGTGAATCTTAACTACATATAGTTAAGCAAGGGGTTGGATATCATTGGGAAAGGATGAGACTAAAATAAAATTTCTTTTTAAGAGAATTTCTTGTAAAGTATAGGTTACTCTAATTTTAACTTAGGATTCCTTACTTTTATAAATAAAACTCTTTATTCCATTTACTCTAGTAACTATGTGGTAGTATATTCTAATTTCTCTCATTTTTAAATTTAGTATGTAGTTGTATCTTTGTACTATGATTATACTGTTCATTTACACGCCATTACAATCTGTCATGGATGTAATAGTTGGAACTTAGTGTAGAGACTATTGGCGAATAGCAACACAGAGAAGATCAGAAAATTTCTGTAAGGGATGCAAAGTGTGATTGAGTTCACATCGCCAACATGTTTGCTGAGGGTTCACAGGGGAATGAAGCCAGAGGACCCTGTCCCTGAAGTTATAGAACAAAAGCCTGTATTCACAGATAGCTGAATGTCATGGCATTGGATATATACAACAATTATTGAGGTAGGGCCCAAACTGACAAGAGGGAGAATCACCAAAGTTCACTTTGGAAATGATACTGTACATTTCCTATGTTGAACGTAAGATCAGTGGTTCTCAGACTGACTGGAACCTCACTCAGACTAATGAAATTGGACATCTAGGCCTGAAAGCTAGGTAGGCAATTTTTTTTTTTTTTTTACAGCTCCCCAAATCATTTTAATGTGTAGTGAAAGCTGGGAATTAGCAGCCAATGTTAATATGTAGGGAAGACTTGAAAATTTTGCCTTTGAGGTGGTAAATCACAGACATTGAACTGGGACTCAGACTCTCCAGAAAACCTAGGCATCTGTACTGGGAATGAGGCACTTAAGGTAGAAAGAGCTTTCATTTCTGGAGTAGCACGAATGACCACTGGGACCAAGTGGTGGCTCAAGCCTGTAATCCAAGCATTCTGGGAGGCTGAGGCATTATTCATTATTCAAAGATTAGCAAAAACAGTGTCAGTTTGTTTGATAAAGAGAGGACCTGATTCCAAGACAGAGTGGGGAGGAGAACTGGTTTAACCATTCAAGCAGTCATGTTTTAAGAGGTCAGGGTGGCACATAATATTCCAAATTAATTTTTGGCTTTATTATTAAGTTAGTTATTAAGAGTTGTTTTCTGGAGGGGATTTCTGGTGGTTCTTCCTTGAGAATAAGAATTATTTATAATCTTTAGCCACATTCTGAGAACTCCAATGACATGAATGTTTCCCAGATCTTCTTATTATCAATCTTTCAACATTAGCCCTAATTTCCTGGGTAAATCATTGACTCATGAACTACTATCCCAGTGTAGATCCTGATTTCAGGTCATGACTTCCAGATGAAGTGAAAATGAGGCATCGTACTAATTGTCCTACTTTACAAAGGATATTCCTTGCATTTATTTATTCCATAGCCAATCTTGAGTGGGACTTCACACCAGGGAAGTTTTCAGTAAGAAATGCTAATGAATTGCACAGAGCTATCTTACACTGGTGGTTGTTATTTGTCCTCTTTCCACTGGTCATCAGAATAATCCATGAAGCCCTAGTTGGGATCACTGGGAAGAGCATGGCTAGTATAACTGAAGTCTGAGTACCCTGCTCACACAATCTATATTATCAGGTCTAACCGTGATACACACTTCTGCTTCAAGTGTGGAATGCTTCGAGGCATGCTTGACCTCTTAGTAATTTGGAACAGATGGATAACCCATAGACATATATTTGGTATGCAAGATTACACACGTCATTTCCTCCACAGATTTTTTTTTCCAATATTTTGTTTATTTTAGTTCTCCCCACTCACATTCTCACTCCTCCAAGGGAGAATTCATTGACTGAAAATTAAATACCTTTACTTAAACACTCAATTATTGTCCTACTAAGGCTTCTCAGTCTCCACAAGCAATCTAGATTTGATGCAGGCGTTCTGAGCTCCGGTAAATCCGGAGGTTGTGATTTGAACGGCAGAGGTGCTTACGTAGATTGTAGCTGAGACCACATGCAACTTTCTCCTGCTCAAGGCACCACTCAAATCTGGCAGTTATTAAGGCTACTCTATAAATATTTTAGAACAGTATGTTCAAAACTTTAGCCACAGTATCCACTGAGGCCAATCATGCATTTTGTGTTTTTAATTTAAGGGGCTATAATTTTTTTTTTTTTTAAATGTTGGAGATTCTACCACGACCTTAATGAGAGCTAAATACCAAAGAAACTTCTGATGTGGAAGTTCTGTACATTTTTGTGAAGTATTTTACTAACAATGTTGTACTTATTTCTGTGTGGTGCTTACATTTTTCTAGACCCCAAGGGCAGGGAAGGGTATAAGGGGAATTGGCAGCTTTCTTCTTTCTTGAGCAAAAAGATATTCCAACATTAATTTAGTTCTTTCAACTAGATTAAGAGATGATTAAGAGAAGAGATCAAAGTGTATAAAATTTTTTAGCACTCAATATATAGTGTGTCAACATTAAAAGCTTTATGAATAGATATATGAATAAGAACAAGACAATGAGACTAAAAAGATGGCAGGAACAATTTCAGCATGAGTTGTTATGAAGGGGGTATGGCTCAGTTCTATGACACTGCACATGTATTTTTATGGTTGTTTTAAAAACTATATTATCTTATCACATTTCTCATTGCACTATTATTAATAATAGAATGATTCAATAAAATAATTCATATATCTATGATTCTAGATTGAAAATTCATGAGTTAGCATCTTACGGTTCTTGCTAACCTTCATTGTCACAGGAAAGATTATACAGTGACCTAATTTGTACTACTAATACTTATTTTATTTAGGAAAATGCCTGGTACTGGATGGTAAATATAAGCCTTCATAGCTTTAAACACCACATTTTAACCATAGTATCAGAGAAAATCAAGAAATCATTTTCCCATTGAGTCAGCATGAAGAGTGGGAAGGGATAGACAAGAAGAAACAAATTATCAATGATATATTTTTGTACATATGTGGGAATCTTAAAGAAATTAACCAGCAAAAAAATTCATGGTAGTGGTAAGACTTCACACTAGAAACAATTAACCTACAATGTGCTCCTGGAATGCATTGATAGCTCAGACTTCTGGGGGAGCATCTGGACTTCTTGTTCTTGAATTAGAGCCAGTTACCTAAGTTAACAAAACTGAAGTTTAGAAAAATATTATTTTATATAACATGCCCCTCATTTTATTATTATATGTTCATAATGAATATTTACTTTAACATATGACGATTGCCGAGAGTCCACCATATGCAATGCTATGGTGCAATTATATGCAATGAAGGTATATAATATTTAGTAGAAAGGACAAACCCAAGCTATAGAGACGTCTACAGGGAATTTTTTCATTTGGTGGTTGGCACTTTCCATTTCCCACTCTAAGAGGAGAGCTAACTAAATTTCAGAATATTTATAACTGACACTATAGCACTTCCTATATACCAAGTATTATTCTAGCCCTTCAATATTTATTAACCCATTTAAAATACAGCAACTCTGGTTGGGCAGTAATATTATGTGAATGCTATTAATATTATTTGCCTCATTTTATGGAGGCTTAGCAAAGCTAAGTAATTTGCTGTGGATCATAGCACTTATGACTGAGAGTAATACAGTGGGGAGATGAAAGTTCACACTGGGAGGGTGGTAATGAACATGGAAAATAGTGGACAGAGACCCAATATAATTTAGAACTAAAATTACTTGTCCTTGCTTAAAATAGGACTGTGGTAAGAGTTATAAAGGGACACATTAGATTAAAGGTGCCTCTTTTCCTAAACTGGGTTCTCTAGAAAAGAGACTGAGTTGGAGACTTAGATATAGGCAGATTGTTGCAAACAGTAATACCTGTCAGAAAAAATACCTGAAGCATGATTGAGCAGAGAGAAAGTACTGGGGTGCAGTGCAACAGAAGTGCCGGTCAACTTCATAGGGAGCTTTGGAGCTGGGGTAGCCCTCCAGAGATGGACTGAATGGAGACATATGCTCCGAGTTTTCATAACCTCCCCATTTATGCCATTGGAACTGGGTGCTACTTGGAGCAAAGCAGCTTCCTTCACCTCAAGGTAATCTCTGGGGAGAACCTTAGCTATGAAGCAGAGTCAAGTCCCTGGAGGATGGGGGAATGATGCCAAAGCCTTGAGGTACATACGCTCCATCCTCAGGTGGAGAAATCAGTTTGGCTATCTAATATATCAAATGGGATAGAAGAGTCTGCACATATGGAAAAATCAAGTCTGGAGATAAAAAATTGGAGAATTTATAATAAGTGTTCTCCACTCACGTACTGCAGTGCCAAGGAAAAATGTGTAGTATGTTGAATTGTGTCCCTCCATAAAGATGTATCCAACTCCTAATCCCTGGATCCTGTGAATGTGACCTTATTTAGATAAAGGGTTTTTTTAGATGTAATTAAATTAAGCATCTGGGCATGAAAGTATCCCGGATTTAGAGTGGACACTAAATCCAACCTTTATGGAAGGAAGACATGGGGGAGAGAGAGGGGAGAAAAACACAGACTCAGGAGAAAAGGCGAGGTTAAGGCACAGGCTGAAGATTTTGGAATTATGCTGCTGGCAGCCCAGGAATACCTGGAGCCCCAGAAACGGAAATAGGCAAGAAAGGATTCTCTCTTGGAGGCTTAGGAGAGCATGTAGTTCTGCTGACACCTTAATTTCGAAGTTCTGACTTCCCATGCTATGAGCAAATATATTTCTCTTGTTTATAAGCCACCTAATTTGGTAATTTATGGCATTCCTAGGAAACTAATATCATATGTAATCAACTCCCTGTGCTTAAGGGTTACAGGAGTGTTATGATGCCAATGCCCTTTAAGGATAATAATAAGGATTATATACTTCTAAGGAAATCATAGAAAGAAATTTTTTTGTTATTTGTGAGACATTTAGGCTAAGCCTAGTAATAGTCTATATTTCTTTTCTTTAATTTAGAAAATATGAAGGTCAAAGCATTAGTGGAAACTATTTAATATATTTTTGGATACACATTAATCTTACTATATGAAAGGCATACTATTAAACTTTCATAAACATGTTTAGAAACAGACTGGAAGAACAATTCACAAAATACATGACAACCTGAGCGGTTGAGGCTTTTGAAACAAGAAATAACTTTGGGGAGGTTAGAAGACAAAGAACATGTTCAGAGAGTTGAGAGCAGTTGCTCTGTGAGGACTCCCTCCTCTGTAGCGGTCAAGGGCAATATGAGGGATCTGCAGGAGGAGGCAAGGTCAGTATCAATCCTTTAGTGTTACAGAACTGAGGCAGTTACAATCTTAGTACCAATAGCATTGGTCAAATGGCTCCAGATTCATAAAGTTCTCAGTAACCCCTTAACACATATGGCAGGGTTTGAATCCCTTTAAGTTGCACTCCTTTGGATTAGAGGGAGTAACTCAAATAGCAGCAGTCTAGCTTATGGGCCACTTTCTAATTTAATAACTTAATATTACCTTGCACCCTGATGGTATCCTGCAGAGTAGATCCTAATGGTACCTACCGATGCACAAGATTATTAAGATGTGCACTTGGATGTTGAAAACCACACACTGTAATTGTGAATGTCCAATTTTAATTTGGGGGGTAAGCTTGAAACTGTGTTTTCAGTGATAACTTAATCATTCTTTTGGGTTTTTTATTCATAATTATTTTGATTCCCATTCTTGTTTCAAAGCAATCTTACTTCTGTGAATAAACAAGGAATACAATGAAAATGATGTAGAGGCGCGGCGCCTGTGGCTCAATTGGCTAAGGCGCCAGCCACGTACACCTGAGGTGGCGGGTTCGAATCCCCAACCCCGGGCCTGCCAAACAACAATGATGGCTGCAACCAAAAAATGGCCTGGCGTTATGGCGGGCGCCTGTGGTCCCAGCTACTTGGGAGGCAGAGGCAGGAGACTTGCTTGAGCCCAGGAGTTGGAGGTTGCTATGAGCTGTGATGCCATGGCACTCTACCCAGGGGTATAGCTTGAGGCTCCGTCTCAAAAAAAAAAAAAAAAAAAAAAAAAAAAAGAAAATGATGTAGAAACCTTTTCCTCCTTGGTATAGTCAACAATGGTTAATAATTAATCAATTTGAATCTGGGGCTATTGTTTGGCTTACTTATGGTCTAATTGCCTGTCTATATATTTGTGTTTGTGTGACCATATGCATATGTGGTACCTAGTGTGTGCTTTTCTATTATCACTAATATATATTTGCTAAGATTGTCTTGCAATTTTGCTGTTTTATTCAGTCTTGTGCAGTTTGGGTGCAAATGACATTTAACTGTAGAAAAAAAGATTGAAATAGCAAGCATAAAATTGATTTTTTAAAAATAAACATTGCCTAGTTACAGATCACATTGGTAGATACAGGTGAAATAAAAACAAGTAGATTTGAGATTTTCTTGCCCTGATTGTATTGAGCATCCTAATTTTATAAAAATCAAAATGTGTTGCTCTTTTCCACTCATTTTCCTTCCCTTCATATCTGGTGACTGAATTCTCTTTATTTTTTAAATGTGTGCCTTTCTTATTTTAAAATAACCTATCTGATCTGCCTGCCAGTTTCATTATGACTTTAGCCTGGCTCACTGTTGCTAATGCTAGAATTCTGACTTCTAATTCTGATCCAATTTCTGCGATTAGATCCTTTCTTCCTATTTTCTGAACTGTAGCATTGTAGGGAAATTAAAAAATCAATTAAGAGGAGATTCTTGAGCTATGGGTGAGATAGTCCGAGATGCAGGTTGATACATCCTATTCTGTTTTCCTAATATGACATGAGGTCACACTAAGTGGAATGATGTTAAATTAAAGAAAGAAGTAGAAGAAGCCTGCTGGAAAATGGGACCTTGTCACCATTCGTTAAACTGAGATGAAAATATTAACTAAAAAACCTAAATATCTGACTGCTAGAAGCAGTCTTATTATTTTAGCAATACTAGAGAAAGCATGGCTATTAGGAAATTAGGTACTTATTTAATTAAATGTTGGCATTTAAGCCTCTATTTTATATCTGTCCTTTCTTATCAAGAACTGTTCCAAAGAATTTGCAAAAGAAATGTTGTAGTGATAATTTATAGTTGAAGATACTGTTGCATTGAGATGTAAAATAAATCCCCGAATGTCACACTGATAAAATTCAAAGGTATGGTTGAAACTAGGACGTTTACATTCTGAAGTCCACACTTTTTAAAAAAGCTTATGACATTTGTATAGATTGTAACAGATGTTTTATTAGGCCCAGAGCTGAAGGTCCAGGAAATACTTGAATTTTCTTTATTTTTAAGCTCTACCCTGTTTGTTTCCTAAAAGTTATTTAAGATAATTCTGGCAAATATTCACAACCAAAGCTGTGTGGAAGTAGGAGGAGCAAATGGCCTGACCACAGCAGAAGAGCAGAGAAGACTCCGGAGAGATGGTCGCATTTGAAGTGGGCATTGAAACCTAAGTCACAGTTAATAAGAAAGTTGGGAAAAGACATTATGGGAATCATGAGTTCAGGCTGTGAAATGTGAATTAATGTGTTGTATTTGAAGAGCTTTAAGCAATTTGGTAAGGTCTGAGTTAAAATTGAACTTTTTCTGGTGTTGGGACAGGAATGAAGGAACCTAAAGCCATATGTAGGCAGAGGCCTGGTTCTAATTGGGATCATGTATCCTCCTAAGGCACTTATATTTTATTTTATAGGCAATGGGGAGTCACTGAATATTTTTAAACAAGAGAAGATGTGATCAGAGGTGAATTTTAGAAAATAAATAGCATAAGGGATGGATTGAAGTGGAAATAAACCATTACCAGTTGGGACCCATTTAAATATTTTGGGCAAGAACTGACAAAATTCTGAAGCAAAAAGTAGCACTAGTATGGGAAGGAGTGTGGAACCAGAATTTGGTAATTTAATGACTCTTAAAGTTTCTAGATTAGGTGACTTAGCCTCTCGAGTAGGCCCTGAATTGGAAAATGCAAAGGGAGGGATCTATATGGAGAAATAGGTAATAGTTATTTCATCAGATGTTCAACTTGACATGTATTTAAGACACCTGGGTAGGAATATCCAATGACAACTGGAAATTTGGACCAGATAGCAGATTAAAAAAAAAGTTATTAAATAAGATAGGTAAAGATTTGCAAACATTAGTATTTTGGGGACACATGAGTTAGAGGATCTTGAGAAGGAAGATCTAACAGACAGCAGAGCACTGGGGAGCAGAGAAACCTGAGGAAGAAAGAAGAAGAAAGGGAAGAAGGAAAAGGAGGAGGAGAAATAGGAGAGAGGACGAAGAGGAGGGGGAGAAGTAGGAAGAGGAGGAGGAGGAGGAGAGGGAGGGAGGAGGGAGGAGGAAGAGGAGGAGGAGAAGAAGTAGCCAACAGAACACAGGGAGACTGGAATGAGCAATTAAGAGGTGGTCCTAAGCAGTTTTAGGGGAGAGACAGAGATGAAATTATAGGAGACTAGAAACTAATGATTGAGTGGCAAAGCAGCACGGAAAATTTTCAGGTTTTTGATAAAAGGAAAAGAGAACCTGGATGAGGAATGCATTTTTGTTGAGAGAAACTTAAATGAGGTCCATCTGTGAGGTGGTGTTCCTCCTTCCACACCCCAAGCTCCTAAGTCGAACGTTCTTTCAGAGTTTACGTCTCCATCTGCTGCCCCACTGCTAGGGCTATGTCTGCCACGCTCCAGATGTTTAATTGTTTGTGAGGTTTGGATGGAGACACCCAGGACAGTTTGCGTGTTCCTTCTACCTTCTCCACAGCCCAGCCACTAGACCCAGTTCAGTTCTTCCCCTGCCATCAACTCCTTGCGAGCACGATCTTTTATTGCATGGTGGTTCTTTTTTAATAGTTTAGAGTTCACAGTATGCTTATCTGTGTGACTGGGGGACGAATGCTGACTCTGTGCTCTCCCACAGCCTGTGCTCTGTTTGTATTTCCCATCGTCGTAGCCTCAGTGCGCAGCAGGGGAACAATTGGAAGTTCTGGAAATATTCTCTATATCTTAGAAATCCTCTTGATACCAAGGTTCTCTAGTCACTCCTAAAATCATTAACATCAGACTGAGCTTCTGGGGTAAAGCAGAGGGTGAAGCAGCTATCACACAGTGGCTATTATCATTGTTACTATATACAAATATTTATTGAGTGAATAAAATAAATCAGAGAAGAAATAGAAATTTAGAGATGCCGTATAACATGCCCGAGGGGACTGCAGAGGCCGGGATTTCTGGCAGGACCACGTGGTCTCTCTCACTTGCCCCACTCAGGTTTCATTGAGGTCCTGTAGATTAAGATGAACAGGCAATTGACATCAATCTGACACATTCATCTTCTTAGTGGGGTTTTAAAAGTTTTTATTACCTTTTTATTTCATTAAGGAATGGCCATTACTTACTTAACTATGATATGTAAATAAATCATATTTTCAAGTGATACCATTTTCTAATTTTATTCTCTCGGTATCATTTACATGAAAACAAACATGATCGACAAATTTCTACACTATGTATAAAAATCTGGTGGTTCAACTGTGTAAGTATTAGATATTAGTATCACTTCAATAGGAATATGATGTCTTATAAAAGGAAGTATCCTAATAGTTGCCCTGATTATCAACCACCATCAGTGAGAACTGGATTATCAGCTATGAGCAGCTATGTAATCTAGATACAAAAAGAAGAGCAATTGACTTCAAAGACTGCAATTAAAATGGGATTTAGAGTGTTTTCAAAAAAGTGTTCATTTAAAATTGAGCCAATTACTGATGCCTACACTTAAATAGTGTTTTTTAAGGTAGAATTCATAAAGAACCTGTGCCAACATCCACATGCTCTCGGATAGCGTAAACCTGGCTGCACAAAACACACAAGAGTCTGGATTAATTCACAGCGACTTGTCACCCACCCGCCAGCCATACTGAACTCCCATCCACCCACTTCCAGTCTTTGGATATATACCTTGGTTTTTATAGGTTAACTCTATTAGTTACAAGACTGTCACCTTCTTCCCCCAGCTTAAAATGACAGCAGTCCTCTCTGGCCCGCTTAAGTCTTGCCACGTTACCCTTCTGTAAATTCCTGTAACACCATGCCCTTCCACATCACAGCACTTACCTGACACTAGGATCATGGTTACGAAATTTTTAACATTCCCAGCCAGTAGTTCCTTGAGGAAAAGCACTACTTTTATAGTATGTATAAAAGATCTACTTCTAAACTTCTGTTCAATAAAGTATAAATGAATGTTTTAAATGACAAATAGTGCAGATTATTGGGCCCTTTAGAGCTCTAGCCCAAAATGCAGGTTAGGATGACCAGGAAGATGAGAGTGATGATAACAATTCATTAGTAAAGGGATGGCCTTGTTGACTACTGGTCCAGTGCTGGGCCTATGCTGGGTGCTTTCCATGAATTCTTTCCCTAAATCTCTATGACAATCCTACCATGTGAATATTGTTATTATTTTTAGTTTACCGATAAGGAAACTGAGGCTTGGAGACCTTATGTAACTGTTCATGTTTCTATAGCTAATAAATGTTCATAACCCCTTGGTCATCACGCCTCAGAGTGAGGGATAGGGGAGGACTGCCCTGATTTGATCTAGGAATTTGAGTGGTCAGTCAGAATAATTGTCAAGTTTAAGAAAGGGTTGAGGGGAGCAGAGATAAGGACAAATACACATCTGCTAACTACTTTGCTATAATAATTATCAACTATTTCATACACTTTCACAAAATGCAGGTCATTTTTTCTTTTCTTTTTTTTTTTCTTTTTTTTTTTGGAGACAAGAGCCTCAATCTGTCCCCCTGGGGAGAGTGCCATGGCATCTCAGCTCACAGCAACCTCTAACTCCTGGGCTCAAGCGAGTCTCCTGCCTCAGCCTCTCAAGTAGCTGGGACCACAGGTGCCCACCACAACGCCCGGCTATTTTTTGGTTGCAGCCGTCGTTGTTGTTTGGCAGGCCCGGGCTGGGTTCAAACCCACCACCTTGGGTGTACGTGGCTGGCACCTTAGCCACTTGAGCCACAGGCACCGAGCCAGGTCATTTTTTCTTAAACAACCAAGTAAAAGAGAGTATCTGGAAAAGAGATGTTCTTCCCAGTACAGAAAATTGGCACACTTGCTTTAGTTTAGCTCCAACTTACACGTACATTGTCCTTACATCAGAGTGTGGGAAAGCTGGGGTTTGGAGCCACTGTCACTAGAGAAGTTATGAAGAATCAGCCAACTTGGGTCCCCAGTCCAGTTTTGACAAGAGGAACTGGCGACTGCCGGCACGATTTAATTCCTCTGGGCTGTGTTATGTGGAAAGTGAACTCTTACAACTGCCTGAGTTCTATGTTTTACAATCCATTGACTTTTTTTTCTTTATGTTGAGCATGTTTTTTCATGGAAACTTTATACCATTGTATAATGAGAATGATGCTTTAAGTCATTCACCCCTATCATGTAAAGTTCACGATGAGCTTGTTTATTGTTTAGATAAAAAGAAAATGTTACATGTGATCCCCCCAAACTATGATGAATATGAAAAATCACATGGGGCAAAAATATCTATACATGTAACAAAACTAGATTTTATGAGTATAATTTTTTTTAACAGGTTAATGACAATTATCGTCAAATACTGGGGACCAGGTTTATACTTTAAAACATTGGTAGAAGAAATACAAAAACTGCCCAAACGCTTACTAAATAAATGCATTGAGGAAGTGTTTTATTAAATGTGGCACATTGACAACTGGAGTATGATGACTGAATTTATTGATTTCTTTTAGTAATAACTATGAACCTGCTTTAATGTGACATATCTAGTAATTTGCGCAAGTATGTTGATGTTCTTATTATGGTCGTAATATATTTCCATCTTAAATAGGTTTTTAAAAGAAAATAGCCCATTTAAATGACAAGTATCAAATAAACAGCATTGTGGAATTATAAACTAATTTATAGAAATTTGTGTAGGTGCTCTGTGAATAACCCCACATTGAGATACAAAACACGTGGAACCAAGAAATGCCTAAGATCTTGACTTTATGAGAACCTGACACCAACAATTAAAAATTGTCAGCTGTCATGCAAAGACTGTACCTTACAGGTAACTCTAAGGCCTGGCTGATTGTTACACAGAGAGAAAGGACTACCAACATATCTCTGTGGATGTACAAATGAATATCTTAATTTTAGGTTTATAAATCTAGGCAGTAGTAGGGTTGCTGGCAGGAGTGGGTGTTTGATAGCTCTGTTTGTTTTAGAAAGCTGCATTCTGAATGCATCTGCAGGCAGAAGGAAAGCCGCCTGCAGGGAATGGGGAAATGGGGACCGACTCTGCTTGAGCAAGGCAACTAATGAAGCAAGGACCCAAGGGAAGAGGTGTGCACGGGATCAAGATGATTGATAGAGGAAATGAAGGTCTCTAGGGAGTGAATTGATTGAGGAGATAAATTAAGACAGAATGAAGCCAGATGTTCCAAAAACAAATTTTATCTACCATATACTTTTAAGTAGGATTTTTTCCCCCCATTAAAATGCCTCCATCACACATGGGGGTCAGATTTTCTAGTAATTACCATCAAGTGGATGCATTCACAGCAGCCCCTTTTGATACCAGGAACTCCACCTATATCAAAATCTGTGCACTCAAGTCCCAGGCTGTGCAGAACCTCGGGCAGGAATTACGGCCATTCCCATACACGGGTTCTGCATCCTATGAACACTGTATTTTTGATTTGTGTGGTTGAAAAAAAAAAAAAAACTGTGTATAAGCAGAATCACGTAGTTTAAACATGGTCAAGGGGCAAACGTATCTGTGAGTCGTGATTCTGAAAGCACTTTTGGTAACCCCAAACTGCATTTCCACAATCCCAAATTCTCTCAACAGGAAGGCCTGCTTTCTTACAATGTATTCATGACTGAGCGGCCTGTTTCTTTCAACCAGATCTTAAAAAAAGCAGCTAATCCAAACTGGGTGGTGACTTTAAATGATAAACTTTTATTCTGAATATACTGTTTTTGCACAAGATTTAACACAACATTTTCTGGGATTATAAATATTTTTATAACAGTATTATACAAATTTTTACAAAATGTTTTTTTTTTTAATCAGGCTAATTTTCACAAAAGTGTCAAGAGAACATAATAAGGGGAGAAAAGATCTATTGTTCACAAAAGCCATTTGGCCTTTTGCATGGACGCACACTGAGCATTTCAATAAAAGTATCCGGAAAAGCATGACCCAACAATCACACAGCACAACAAAAGAGACAGCGTCACCAAGTCACATTAGAAACTCAATTGGCATCTATGCAAGACAGTATCCCGTTAGAGGAATTTCTTTGAGATAATTACGTGAACTAGAAATAAGATAATGAAGCTGCTGATAAGAGTTCTCTAAATCTTCACAATTCAGGAAATTTTCAACACTTGATAGCTTGTTTTATGGATTTGCTCTTTACAGAAATGTACACTGAATATTAACAATATTAACATTCTGCTGTGGGACACAACACGAGTTTCAGATAATAATTGAATATTTAACATTTCTCGGCAAGTGAAATAGCCATTCTATTTCACACTGAAAGTCACAACGTCCATTTTGTTTCACTAGGTCAGACTATATCATTAAACATTTTAATGTCAACTAACATGACCAATGGAATAGCTTAAGAGTTTTAAACTAAGACAAAATTTAAACTTTGGTGGAGACAGATTGAAATGAGATGTGAAATATCAGAGAGCGTCAAATAAGCAAGTAACACTTGGGTTGCAAAGGTCACTTAAAAGGGATACTGCCTATTTGAACCCCATAAGGCCAGTTTTAAAGTTCATAATTGTAGGAAAACTTACAAATGGCGGCAACACTGTTTTGTTTTTTTTCCAAGTTAAGCAATAATGCCTCAAGCATTAGAAACATGAAAAAAGAGCATACTAAAATCTCATAGGCCCAGGACCTAAAAATCTCTTCAATCAAACTTGCTAACTATGTCAATGTTAAAAACCTGTTACAAATATGGACCACGACTGGTGTTTGGCAGTAATGCTGGTTGTTTAAATGAAGGAAAAAAAAAAAAACATTAATGCGAAATTCCCTCTGGTTACTCAACACTAAAGCCAGACTAATTTTGACTTTGTTTTAGTGACAAGCTACATAAAGCTACATGAGTACAGAAAAAAATTAAAGAATAAAAACAGTTTCTAAGCTCTTTTATTGATCCATTGTACTGTTTAGTCTTTGGAAATCAATATTATTAACAGGCTATAAGTTAAGTGTTTGTCAACAAAACTCATAGAGAAGTAGCGAATTTAATATGGCAATTTGATGGGATGAGTGTTACTGTTTTTTAAAAATGTAAACTAAAAGTATGAAGACTTGTATCAGTCAGGAGAACAATTTTTAGTTAGAGAGCAAGTTCTTACCCAATTTATTACTGTATTATGTGGCTGTCATAATATGTAACCCTATTTTATAACAAAACAAAGGGCCATCACAAGACTGACTCGTGCATGTAAATATGTATTGATGGCCATAGAAATTAAATAGGACCCTGCCAAGAGATGCCAAGTTTAACTGTGATTAATACAACAAGAATGTTGACGAAAACGAATTATATAACTGACATTAGCCACGAAAATCTATTTAATAGATTTGAAAAGTAATTTTAAGGTAGTTTGTTGTATGCTGGAAGCAATTCAACATGTGTTTTAATGTGTCTTTTATATGCACAAACCATTTTATTGTTTAATATCCCCTTCCCAACACTTTCATGATTTAAAATAGTCTAGCAAAAGTTAGTAAGTTTTAAATATCTAATTAACAAACAACATGATTTAAACATTGTTACTAGAGAAGTTCCGTATTTTTTATATCACTTTGGTGTTTTCTAAAATGTCAATTATGAACGACACTACAAAATCACAACAATGCATTAGAAATGGTAACTGATGTCAACTCTTGGAACAATAGTTCGCAAAGTGATTCCATTTCCCCCTCCCCCTATTCCAAATTAAAAAAATCTTAAATAAGAAAACATAGACAAAGGTACCTAGGCTATGTGGTGATGGGAGAAAATTACAAATGTATGCAAAGCTAAAGACAAAACAAATTTTATCTTTTAAACTATTCTAAGACTTGGTTATATCTTTGATATGTGGAGTGTATTAAAGCATGCTGGATAACATTAATAATTTTGACTTAAAACTGGTATGTAATAAAATTTCCAGCATACACACACACATACACACACTCCAATATTTGGCATGTTCAAAAAAAGAAAAATGCATATTACCATAAAAAATATCTACATACTTCCAGCCTTCACTAAAATTTTTCATATTCCTGGAGTTACACATTCATAGTTTTTACTCTTTCTTCAAATACTGTTTATTCTTTAAAATAATTTTTAGAAGCATAAATAATATTCTGCTACCATATTAGTCTATAATGAAATATTTGACTTACTACACTAATTATTTTCACCAATGAGGCTGTATAAAAACAATTTTCATTATTCACAATCAAGTATTTATGTGCATACATATAGATCCAAGGTTTCCTATTTGTTCAGATTATTGTAAAACCCTCATCAAATTGGATAGAAATTTTGGTCAAATGATCATACCATTTAAAATAGAGGGATAAAGCAGCAGTAGCAGAAACTTCTGGATCGTGTGTGCTACTAATGAAACGAACAAAGAGGAAACCTAGGATGAATCTTCACTGAGAACATATATGTACTTTTCAAAAAATAAATGTGTCAAATCTGATTTATGTACTTAAAATATCTGTACATAGGTTTTCAGGCGAAAGCACAGAATCTGTATAAAATCCATTAATTCTCATTTCACCGTGACCTAACCCCAATCATTCAGCATTTACATTGTACAGTATATTCAGAGTAGTTTAACAACATTTTTAAAGATGACTTAAGTGCATTTACACGGCAAGATTCAGATTCTTACATAACAATAATGTCACTCGATTAACTTTTCAATGGACTACACTCTACAGAAAGAGAAAAACAAACTGAAAGGTTAAAATAGCAGCAGCATCATGCAAAATACCCTTGATAACCAAAGTTCATTTATCACAAGAAAGACATTTCCCCCTCCCCCCAACAAGCTTTTCTTAGAGCATTGTAAAATATCTGGCTAGCACGACATAACTGTACTGTGAACAGAAGGAGCATCACACATCAAAGCATTTAAGGGCTTGCTTACATTTATGAGAAATATGTCACATATTCAAATTTCACCCTCAAGCACCTTTAGTTTAATAGTTCCTTGGTTATTATCTTTAAGCCATTCATTTGCCCCACCAAAATTTAATTGGTCATCAATTGTGTTTTGTCCTTGGCAGAGAAGCCGTTCTTCATAAGGCATTTTATTAATGGTGATTTTTTTTTGTAGAAAATCAGCCATTATTTGTATTTCAACAATTTAGACCAATGTTAATTCTCACACACACACACACGCTCTCTCTCTATATATATATTTTCAATAATAACTACTCAAAAGAAGAATTAACTTTTAACAGAAGGATGAGTGAAGGTAAAAATAACTTTGTTTCTCCCCTAGAGATATTCTTGATAAAACTGCAGCGAGTCAAAATTCCAGCTGGAAATCAAGACATTTCTTATAACTCATGGACAGTTGTATGGGGAGCCCTTATACATATAATCACCAACAATGTAACAGCGAACTGTCAAATTTCCCAGTAGAGCACATGTCGGCTTTTGCTTTGATGTTATACACAGGAGATGCAGCATTCACACACGTTAAGGATCTGACACCCTGACATGCAGCCAGTGGGTGCCGCATGAGTCAGCGCCTTGGTGTAGTGCCATGGTATAGGCCCAGCTAATGTTTTGCTGATTCGACAGTTGACCCTATTTGAATGTAATTGAGGGGTCATGTTTTGGCAGGGTCTGGAGTTTAATTATGTCGATTTGGTTGTGGGAGGTCATAATAGGCAGTGTCTGCTGCCAGATACCAGCCAAAGTAGTACAAACTGGATTCCAAGGATAGACCACAGGGAGGGATTTAATCCAGAAACACCGCCACAGTCAGTATAATCCTCCTGTTGGAAAAATACAAATACAAATCTTGAAAAATATTTAGTAAGACATTTTTTCAGAGTAATCCATAGATTCAGACCCATCTGAGCTCACCTTATAGACTTGCTCTCACTGGAATCTAAATAAATTACATTTCTTAAATGTTATTGGTCTATAATTTTGTATAGAGCAATCTCCCTAGCACCATTTGACAGATGCTTTTTAAGGTATAAGTGGTAGATTCTGATGATTATGAAGAGAATACTTAAATAATAAGCATTGTTTTGAGTAACATACCAATTTTAAATTAAAAACCATCAGAGTATCAAAAATTCCTATATACCCATTTATAAATGCAAAAAAAAAATAAAGAAACCTAATAGCATGTTTTATTTATTCTTAATAATCATAATTTGAACCACAATGCTCCATGAGGAAAAGTTGGGGACTGGTAAATAAATAAATTTAAGGAGGACACTTCTTTTTCTTGTATTTAATTCCTAAGGTTGAACATACACTGCATATACGGCCTCCGGGCCTTCACCTAGAATTAAAGTAAAATGAATACTAAGGTATCTGAACCATATACAATGAAAAGATACTCCAAAAGCATATGTCAAAAATAATGAAGTCAGCTAGAAACAGGTTTATTTAAGCAACTGTGAAAAATCAGCAACATGTATACTCACAATTAGACCAATGTTAATTCTCATTAACATTGAGAATGGCTCCTCCACAGTCTAGTGATGGCTTGTTTGGTTTCCTACTAATGCAAAATTATTCTTTCTCTTTTATTCCTAGGTTCTATGTTCCACATCCTTTAATTTGTTGTAATATAGTGAATGTCATTTTAAAAACGTCATCTTTATTCCCCTAAGTATCTTTTAAGAATCTACTAATCCAAAGCTCAAAAGAAGCTAAATAATAGGTGAAAGAAATGTTGTCTCTTTGGGGAATCCTCTGAGAAGGAATCTGAGCTTCTGAAGCAGGAGAACTTTGGCTCTTTTTACTCACCACAATTTCATACAGTGCCTGACAGCTAGTAAATAAGCTTTCTGTTTTGTATTTTAAGTCGGAAGAACTCTTTTTGTTTGTTTGTTAAAGAGAAGGCTGGGATGAAAAAAAAAAAAACCCTATAAAAAAAAATTTTGTTTTTCAAAAGCTGTCTCCCAAATCTAAACAGACTCATAAACTAAATTCTTAGTGCTCATCCTCTCTGACCTCTTAGGAGCATTTGGCAGGGTAGGGCATTCTATCCTTGAGATATTTGCTTATGTATTTCTGGCTCACACGTGTTCCTGGTTTTTCTGGAAACTTGTGGTTCTCTTCTTGCGTTGACCTCCTTTTCTTCATGCTCCCTAAATGTTAGACTTTTCCAAGGGTTAGTTCTCTCTTTCTCTCTTTCTTCCTTGTTTCTTATTCCCATTTTTTTTTTCTTTTTAATTTCAGTCTTGCTCTCTTGCCCATGTAGAGTGCAGGGGTGTTGTCATATCTCTCAGTGACCTCAAAACCCAGGACTCCTGCAATCCTTCTACCCCAGCCTCCTGAGTAGCTGGGATTACAAGCTCATGCCAGGACACCCACCTAATTTTTCTAGTTTTAGCAGACATCGGGTTTTGCTCTTGCTCAGTCTGGTCTCCAACTCCTGAGAACAAGCAATCCTCCTGCCTCTGCCTCTCAGAGCGCTAGGATTATAGGTGTGAGCCACCGTGTTCAGCCTCTCTTCTTTCTTTGTATGTTATTCTGAGGTGATCTTATCCAGTCCTAGGGCTTTAAATTTCATCCCTTTCCTAGTAACTCAAATTTTTGTATCTTTAGCCCTGAATTACCCATTGGCCTTCATATTCATTGATTTCTACCACTCTACTCTCGTGTGTCTCATGGAGAGTTCAAACTTAACTTGCTCTTAAATATCATTCTTCCAAATATCAGTAAATGGTGGTTTAGAGTCATAGGTCAGGTCAAGGACTGCAAATCCTCTGTGGTCCCTCTCTTTTTCTCAAATCTAATCTATCCTCTTAACTCTAGCTTTAAAATATATCCCTAAACCTACTCTCACTCCTGCAGCCCCAAGTCACCATTACTTTTTACTATATTTGCTATAATGAAAAACTTGGCTCACTTGTTCTATTGCGTCTACCCAACTCTTCTCCAATAAGCAGCCGTCTTAAAATTGTAAATCAAATCATTTAACCTTCTGGATGAAATACCTCATCATTCACAGAATAAAGTCCAAAATCTTTACCAAGGCCCACAAAGCCTTAGTGGGCTGGAGCCTGGCTGCCTTCCCTTCTCTCTCTTTCCACACCCTCCCCCACCCACACACTCTTTTCCAGTAACACTGGCCTCCTCTGCGACAGGCCAGGGTGTTTCCTACCTCGGGGCCTTTGCTCTTCCTCTTCTCTTTGCTCAGATACTTTTCAGAGGGTCTAGTTACATTTGAACTTCAGATTTACATAAACCATGGATTTAATAGTATAAATACATCTCGACTATCTCACAAGTAGAAGAGTGGCCTGGTCCTTAGCAGGTGCACAGCATTGGAGGAATGAACATTTGGAACTCAAGGCAGCACACATTAACTGTTTAGGAACACTACAAACATGAAATGCTAACTTAAAGGCCTAATTGACACTTAACCAAATGTTCTCCCTAGTTCTGGTTTAGTATTAATTTGATAGTACAAAAATTTGTGTATTAATGATATATTTTGTTAAAATGCTTACTGTAAGACATACCTTTTTATTATAGGAATGTGTTATGGAAGGAAAAATACTTTGGCTCTTCCTAGTTTTTCTACCTTAGGGTTTTGTTTTGTTTGCTTTATTCCCCCTGTGTGTGAGGATGAGATGTGTCTGTTTCAATTTAGGAAGTAGGAGTTGACATGAATTATTTGGGGTCCCTGTGGTCTCCATGTGGATTCACACCGAAAAATCTGCCTCTTCAGTTTCCAGACTATGTTTTCTCATGTGTTTTAGCTGCATCTAGCTTATTTTCATAAAACGATTTCCAGTCATATCATGAGATACATTCTAGAAGTATTTTTAGTCACAAATATTCAGAAGTGGGATAAACCTTAGCATATTCTCTGTCTTATAGAGACTTAAACCCCACTGACACCATGACCAGATATATCAATCTAATTTTTAAAGACATATCATAGTAGAAAATAATAATAATGTGCTTCAGTTTTGCACATTAAAATAGAAAAAGGATATAGTGCCAATTTATATATATATATTTCTTTTAAAATACGCATATAAGACTAATTTTATAGTCTTTCTCACAGGGCACGTCTCTCACGAGGCTCTATTAATAAACATATGTGCATCAAATGGATTTAAGTAATGGATATTTTTTTCTTTTTTTAGCGTTCAGGGGAGTCTTATCTGTAGATTGACAACTTATAATTGTATAAATTTATAGAGAATATAGCAAGGTCATGATTTATAAATACAACGTGGAATAATTAAATTAAGCTAGCTAACATATCCATCACCTCAGATACTTCACATTTTTTTTGTGGTTAGAACATCTGAAATTCTCTCCCCTAGCAATCTGGGCTTCTAGGGTTGTGGACATAGGTCTCAAGAGGCTAACGAGTGCTCACCGTGCACAGCTGGGTTGGCAGAAGTGTTAGGTAAGGCGCATAGAGTTGATGTGACAAAGCTCAAGTCATGTTTGGGTGCATTGGATATGCCTATGTAATTGAATCATAAGATGTAGGGGTGAGTGGAGGGAGTGGGTCTAAACAGGAGAGAACCAGGCTGTGGGACTTTGAGTGCCACAGCAAGAGCGTGGCTGTGATATAACTGGGAAGGAGCAAAGTCTTACAACCCTGGTCAGACTTTACTCAAATCTCATTCCAGTCAAGGGCTGGGGTGGACACTATTTTCTTCTTATAAATACTTCTCTCCAGGGAACCCCTTTGTCCTGTATCTAGTTTACTGTTATTTTTCACCAGGCATAGTTTGGAATGCTGGGTGCACATTACAAGCACTTCAGGAGCTTGAAGAAAAAAAAAAAATAAAGAAAATGGCTACTTTCTACCCCTGACCAATTAACCTCAATACAGAGGTGCCAAAAAATTGTACAAATATTTTATGAAAGGTTATCTCTACATTACTTTTTGAAGTTGAATTGAATGTACTGCTACTGGTCAAGTGGACCTGGACATGTGATTGCACATCCATTTTACCTGCTATTCAGACACTTTTTTGGAATAATCAATGTTATTTCCAAAAACATCTTTTAATATATTTATATATTTTTTTGGCACCAGGGTTTTTGTTTTGTTTTGTTTTTAACTGTCTAGGTAATTATGAGTTGTAGTCAGGGCTGTGAATTAATGCATTAGATTCAAATCTTCCCACATCAAGAGTGAAAATGGCCATCACTTGGTCCCCACCCAGGAGGTTGTCCCTCTAAGATTCTTAAAGGTCAACGAGCCAAGGCAACTGTACCATCGAGAAGCATATTTGGAAAAACACTTAGACCTAAAATACTTGACTTTTATAGGTTCCTCCTCTGGGTGATACAGATTCATATTCTCCTAAGCTTTTGTTCAAACAAACCCAGGAAGCAGTCCACATAGCTGAGCCCCTCCCACCCTCTGTCTGGATGGGTACCTGGATCGCTGACCTGGATCCCCTGGCGGTCCCAGGAGGCTCATGTGAATCATTCCCCCCCGCAAAAAAGGAGGCCAGCTCAGCCCTTGCTTCTACCTACCATTTAGCAATCTAGAAATAAAAAGTTTTAGGGGCTAGAATTTTTCTGGTATTTTTACTTATGACATTTATTAAAACTGCAACCAGATGAGCAAGTATCTCATGAAAAGCTTCAGTGTGTATATTGGAGTTTTGCTTTCCCTGCCCCATGTAACCTGAGACATCTTTGAGATACAGTCTTTAAAGCTATAAATAACTCATTGCTATTGATACAAGGCAAGGATGTCCATGAAAGATGATGATTACATACATAATAAATTGGACTCTTTTTGTCTTCAACAACTTCAACAATGACCCAGAAGAAAAGCTTGACCAGAAGCATCCCAGAGGGCAGAAGCTCACTATCTTTGTTGGGAACAGTGGGGACAGAGTCAGGAGACTGAGATTCCAGCTGTTGACACTCTTATGGCCCTGCACAAGTCACTCCCTTTCTGGGACTCCATTCCCCTGTTGGATTGATTAGCTGTTGTCAAAAACCTTTTCCAATTCTAAACTACATTTTTTCCAAGGAGTAAGTAATGGAATTCTTTATTCCTTTTCTTTCTCATGACTCATTAAAGGGGGTGGGGGGTAATCTAAACCATACTCCCATTCCTATAAGTTTCTTTTATCAGTAGAAAATTTATATTTAAAAGTTTTTAGAGAGGTGGACACCATACAATAGGAATAATGACCCTAAAAATAATTCATTCTCTTATGTGCCCTTCATATCCTTACTACATTTACTCATGAGATAGATATCTACTCTTTAAATGTAGATAGATTAATTAATACATATACACATTTACTTCTGCAAACTCATTTTTCATGAACTCAATAATAGGTTGTATAATTTGGGTTGTATAAACCTTCTCAATGGATAGGTTATTGTCTTGCATTATTGTCTTCTTTTGTCAGTAAACTTTAGTTTTTTCATTTGTTTATATTTTGTCGTACTTCTTTATAGATTGAGTCTTCACAAAATGCATGTAAAAAGATTTCATTTGAACACTTGTGTTTTGAGAAACTCCTTATGGTCTGGAGATTCATAATTGTATACTTATAATTTATATCCTTTTGGACTTCACAAAGTGCAAGAATCCTTTATCCTGAGTCGTGGTTATTTCTTATATTTTAAATTTTTATTTAGTTATTATTTTTTTTTTCGTATTAATGTCAAGATGTGAATAGGTTACAATGTTTGCATTTGTTAGGTAGAGTTCCTATAACAGTTGTGCCCTGCATCCAAGAGGTGTGCCGTATAGCCTTACATTGTGGGAGCATACCAGTCACCCTTCCTTGTCCTTTTACCCCTTCCCCCCAACTTGAATTGAATTGAGTTTTTATGTCGGCTTTAGATCATCTAGTGGCTTCATATTAGTATTGGACACATTGGATACTTGCTTTTCTATTCTTGTGATGCTTTACTAAAAAGAATGTGCTTCAACTCCATTCAGGTTAATACAAAAGATGTAAAATCCTCACCTTTTTATGGCTGAATAGTAGTCTCTGGTATACAGATACTACAGTTTATTAATCTATTCTTGGGTTGATGGGCATTTAGGTTATTTGTACACCTTGGTGACTGTAAATTGAGCTGTGATAAACAATCTAGTGCAAATGTCCTTATGATAAATGATACTTTTTCTTCTGGATAGTTGCCTAGTAATGGGATTGTGGGATCAAATGGAAGGTCTATTTTGAGTTCTTTGGGGATTCCACACTTCTCTTCAAAGAGCTTGTATTAGTTTGCAGTTACATCAATGGTGTAAAAGTGTTCCCTTTTCTCACATCCATGGCAGAATCTGTAGCTTTGTGACTTTGTGGGCCATTCTCACAGGAGTGAGGTGATATCTCAGGGTGGTTTTGATTTGCATTCTTCTGATGATTAGGGATGGTGAGCTTGTTTTGATGTTTTTAGGCACTTGTATATCTTCTTCAGGGAAGGTTCTGTTCATGTCTCTTGCCCAGTGAGACTGTTTGCTGTTTTTTGTTGATTAATTTCTCTGTTAATACTAGTTATCAACCCTTTGTAAGATTCATAACATCCAAATATCTTTCCCATTCTGAAGGTTATCTGTTTGCTTTAATTGTTGTGTCCTTAGCTGTGTAGATGATTTTCAGCTTAATTAAGAGCTATTTATTTTTGTTGTTGCTGCAACCCTGAGTCATTTTATACGTGTATTACCTTTTAGTAGACTTCAGTTACACTGCCATTCCATGTATCCTGTGAGAAGAACCTGATCCAGCAAAAAATGCTAATTTTAGCCAGACTACACTGAAGCTTAGAAGATCTACTTTGACCTTTATCAGTCCCAAAGTGGGGAAAAAACTGACAACCAATGTTTAGTATTCACAATTATTTTCAACTTTTAATATTTCCTTTCATATCATCATACTAACATTCAAACTGCATTTCCTAGATTCACTGTTTTATACTTATAACTGTGTCTTGAAAAAATGAATCCTAGTCTTAATATAAAATTTACATCATCTACATCATTTTCAAGACAAGTCATTATTTACTCTCCAGTGATGCAATAAAATTAAATATCTTAATTCATGTTCTAAAAATCATTACATTAAAATATGGTGATTCTATCCAGTTGAGCCCATGGTAATATTTAACTATTCTCATGATAAATTTATAATTATGGTGAAAGAAAAAAAAATCATGAAAGCAAAATTAAAAAATAAAACCCCAAATTTTGGGTTTGGGGGGATTAGATGAAGAAAACGTTAAATTCCTTGTTGCCTATAGATTTTAATGGTTAAAAGGGAGGTGGTTTATTCAAAAGTAGTGATTATATATTTTTGTGTTTAACTGATAGTTTGAAAATATTATCTAAAAATTTTGTAGAGAAGTAAACTTTTGATTCAAAGGTGAAAATATATGGTCCTTGCCTATAGAATAGAACATAATTTGGTACCTTATGCTATAGTTTGCTTGTTCCTATTATGATCACATGTAGAAACAATTATAGAAACATAATTTATGTTTCTTATATGATACTTGTCTTCTATAAGTGGTTGAGTATCTATGTACTTCTTTAAGGAATCAGTGAATAAGATCTAGAGTTCAGTAGAAGAATGGGTAACTATAGTTAATGTATGATATGGACTAAAATAATTAAACATGGAATTGGAATGTCCCTAACATAAATGATAAATGCTCAGGATGACTGATACCTCAATTACCTGATTTGTCATTATATATGGTGAGTCCAAAAAATCCTATGCAGCTCATAAACTGTTATATATCCATAATAAACAAAAATAGAACACTTTAAATAGTGGTAATGGTAGAAAACAGAAAAATAATTATATTTCAAATAACTGCCTATGGGATATCAATTTTGAAAATGTGTGTGTGGAGATAGAGTATTTAATTTTGTTCTTTTAATTATTAAAATAGGCTAGGTTTCCTTAACTTGGAATCATTTGCCACGAAAATCATTATTTCCTTATGTTAGAAAAATCTGGTTATTTTCTGAGACTCCTTCTGTAGCTCGACCCCCACTCCCACCCCTGCCCACTCCATTCGCCTGATGTGTTCCCTCCACTCATAGTCATGGCCACATCTCCATCTAGTGGCCCTCTAATCAATGAATACCTGGAAACCATGAGGGAAGAACACAACAAAAGTTGCTCTCCTAATACAATCATGATTAGTCCAGAGCATCCAAAAAGAAATTACAAATGAGTAAACAGAACACTGAACACAAGTGCAGGCCCCAAAGCTCTATTTAGTAGAATAGATTATATAATTGAGAAATGTCTTAAAGGTTAATAAGTAAGGATATTTTTGGCCTAGATGATGCATTTGATATTAAATAAAGTGAACTTAGAAATTGGAAGGACCTAAAATAAATGATTTCAATAAGAATATCCATATTTTGAGAGTAAAAAGTCAATTAAAGTCAATTAAACCGGATTTGTTTAAAAGTAAAGAAAAATCAGAATGGTTGACCTGGAAGTCCTTACATAATGCCTGATAACACTGAAATAGTTTGTTAATTTTATGTTAGCATCTTTTAAGAATAAATTGAGATGACCAGCTCTAATAAATATTGTTGGGCACTTTAATAAAAGTAAAATATTGTGATGGCCTTATATCTCTCCGCCACATTGACTTGTTTTTACACAAACATCACATGAGAGAATAATTTTTCATTAAATATAGGAAACGGATTATGTTCTGTTTAGGAGTATAAATTTACATATTGTTTTCTATCAGCTATTTACAAAACAACATTAGGACTGGACATCTAATAACCTGGTTTCTGGCTATTTACTATTGTGGATTTAGGTATTTGGGTTATTTTCTAAAATTTCAAGCCAAAAACAAAAACAAAGAAAAATGAGAGAAAGTGACTGACCATCCACACCACATGAAACCTTGCAGTAAAATGAAGATAGGAGCTGACATCATGGGACAAGCATGACTCGTTGTGCATATAACTTGATCCTATTAATAATGGGCAAAGTAGCAAGTACAGGAAAAGAAAGAAAACACAGAAAAGAAGACATACACGATGAGAGGTCATGCAGTTTGCTTGCAGTTAGCAGATAATGTGAGCCTCCATCCAGAGCAGATTCGCAGCGACCATTGCGAATAAGCATTACCCATTTACTCTACTGCTGAGACCGCAGCACACTGTCAGCACACCAAGCAACGGGGCCATACTTGTACTTTCACACACAACTTGATGTATATTTTATGGGAACTTGAATTGCTAGAAAGTTTAGTCTTGGTCAAATCTTTATGATTCCTTGATCAAAATAGACAGCCTCCCAAGATGATAATATTTTGCATAATAGAGTTTTTATATCAGATTTTATATCTGAGTGAATTTAATCTTTCTACTGTCAAAAGTTGGTGACAAAGAGTTGATGAGTGAAGTTTCTCTAACAAGCAATACACCATTCTTTGGGGAATAATTTGATATGGGTAAAATCTCCTGAAAGTAGGAGATAGACTCATAGGAAGAGTCCTCATATCTGAATTTTATATGTCTTACTGGATAAATTGAAAAAAAAAGCCAATTTAGTTGCAATTTTGAATTAATTATCCAATCAAAGCAATGATCAATTGTTGGGTGGCACCTGTGCCGGCCCCATAAACCGGGTTTTGGTTCAAACCCGGCCCCTGCTGAACTGCAACCAAAAAATAGCTGGGCATTGTGGCAGGCACCTGTAGTCCTAGCTACTGGGGAGGCTGAGGCAAGAGAATGGCTTAAGCCTAGGAGTTGGAGGTTGCTGTGAGCTGTGTGACGTCAGGGCACTCTACAGAGGGAGATAAAGTGAGACTCTGTCTCTACAAAAAAAAAAAAAAAGCCATGATCAATTGTCTTTATAGAGATAACTGAGATTTAGTGGGTTGGGCATTTTGGGCCCTGTTTCACACCACTGATTTTATTTGTTCTTTGTTCCATTTTTAATCTAGATTATCTAATTGTATAATACATATCTGTGAGAATGTTTTATTCTTTCTGACACAAATGTGGCTACATATTGGAATAGGTAAACCTGTTTCAAATAAATAAATGAATAAAACTGCACATTAATCAATAGATGTTCTGAATGGTTTTTAGAATAAACAATTATGAGAAGATAATGCTCTATGTTTAAGAGGCTCGTTGGTATGGACAAGACACTTCATGTAGAGGCACAACTTGAAGAATCAAAGAATTTGGAAATACTATATTTAAAATCAGTAAAAAAAGTAGACATATTTTAATGTGGCCTTCATCTTTGAGAATAAAATTTCTTAATCATTAATATAATTTTAAAAGTATAAAGATGATTATATCCACAGTAAATCAGAATACTGTTTATTAAGGACAGCTGTGGTATAGAAAAAGTGGTCGTATTTAGATAACATACATTAAATCAGCTTTTTAACAGCTTATCATATTAACTCTGTGTAACTAACCTAGTATAATTTCAAACAATAGAAAGAGAAATACCATTAAAGAATGTAATACAAATCTAATATGTGATATGATCAGAAACCAGATCTATAAAATAATAGGACAATAGCTGTACAATAGGTTTTTAAATGTATAGATTTTAAAGACTAAGCATAAACTAATAAAAATATTATAATAAAAACAATATTCAGGCTTTAATATAAATGAATGGAGGCAACACAAATACCACAAGGAACAGTCACTATGAATTATTACTTATTTCATGACTTTTTAAATCACCAGATTTCTGACTTGTATTATTCGTAAATTGATTGAAATTGTGTTTGAAAGTACAATTTCTGTGGGAAGGACAGATAAAAGAAGCAACATGAAATGGAAAAAGAATCTATCTTTAAGCAAGTAGTTCATGCTAATGAGAAAAACTATAGGTAAGACATTATGTTGGAGTTAAAATTGCAGTGTGTATTCTTAAATTCCTGTGACTACAATCATTACTTTATAGCAAAAGTTTGGTCTTACCAAGACATTGTTATCAAAGCAGACGTCAGGCCCTTTTCTGTATCTGGGTTGCTTAACCATATCACAAGGATTTGGACCGTCAGCTAAAGAGGCTTGTTAAGGAGTATGAAGTTCTTTCTTTTTTTTGTTTTTCACACAATAAATATAATACAGTACAATGCAATGTATTTATTTCCCCAAGCAAGTAAGAGATACCTTTACCATGACTCCTGCTCAACCCAATTTAAGTACTTCAAGATTTAAGGAATCAAATTGTGAATTCCCCTTTTACTGGTGCTTGTGTAGCCTTCACATCCAAACCCAATTGAGGGTGAAGAATCCATTCTGCCTCTGTGAGGCGATCAGGGCATTCTAACATTTTTCCCTTCATGAGCATAATCAATGTACCAAGGTTCAAAAGGCAGCACTTTCGCTCCCAACACTTCTGCCTTGAAAGGATACAAGTCTGCTCCGCTTGTATGAGCAGTCGTGTGTCACAGGTACAAGTCCCTTTGCTTTCAACTATTATGAATACTAAGTTGGTGTTCATAATCTTTTCTACATGAAAGATTCTGCATAACAAACAATAGCAGAAAAAATGAAGAACATCTCTTAAAAAAAAGAATGGAAATCTTTCAAGGATTCTTACATATTAAAAGAAAAGATAAAATATGACATTGAAATACAAACCATCAGAACAGTAAATATGATTTTAGGGAAAAAAGATTAACATGTTTTTATTTATTAGCATGAACTTTATCTCAAATGAGTACTAAAACATTGCAATGGGACGTGTTCTAAGTGTTATCTTTTAAAAGCTTTAATCTTCAGTGCAAACAAGGTATCACTTAGTTGTTGAAACTCAAAGAAAAGTAGTTTCATTTTACACACTTAAAGAACTGTGGTATTTGTCACCCCAATATGTCAAAGTTGTTTATTTCACTGATAAGAAAACAAGGAGTACAAAATATGTGGCCATGCCCCTTGCCCTACCTAAGGGCAAAACCCCAATCAGTGCTGGTCAACAAACTTTCTGTGAAAATGAAAATGCTTATTGCTCTGTCAAACAGGAGCCACAGGAGACTACTGAGCCCTCGAGATGGGACACACGTGACTGGTACACAAAATTTTAATTTTAATTAATTTAAACAGCCACTTGTGGCTGTAACTACTACACTGGACAGCACGGATGTAGACAGAATTGAGGGTTCTAGATCCCCTTCTCTGTTATGTTTTTACCATAAGCAAACAACTTTGAAAATGTAAATGTATCACTAAAAAGTACATTCGTTTAGCAAACAACATGAAAATGTATCACTGAAAAGTAATTTGTTTATGATTATATATTTTTCAAAGAAGTGAGATTCCGTTTTCTTATTTTCTTTCTGCTTTATACAAATCTAGGCAACTATTGTTTATTTAATATCTTGATTATACTTTCATTTTACGATTAACTTAGTTCTTTGAACACACATTGGTATTACTGGAGGCCAATTATTACAAGGCCAAAGAATTGTTAACTCTTTCTGATGTATCCATTAAACATTTCCTGAAGTCTACAGACACCTGCTATGCTGGTCTCTAATAAGGTGGCCTGCTTTCCCTAGGGCATGCCTGATGCCTCCCGTGTCTCTTCCTTTTCATACCCTCTACCTCCACTTTGGACAGAGACTTGCTACAGCAAGTCATAAAACAGACTATCTGTGGCTGTTAAAACTTCATGGTTATTTCAGTTAAGCTGTTCTTGAAAAAAAGTGTTAAACCCTTAGACCACTCCTCTGAAGGCCCTAGTAACCCACTGTACTCCCATTTTCATAATCTCAGATTACCCTACCTCCTCCTATTCCTCTCCTCTATGTTAACATCTCTTCTAGAATAACCTGCCTTCTGGCTCTAAAAACAGTGTCCCAACACTGTGCTTTGTAAGCTGTGACTTGTTACTTTGTTCTCAGGGGTCCTGGGTTATAGTTTATCACTTTCTTCTCAAAACGTCAAAAATCTCCAACTTGCCTTTCTCCTTCATCTCCTCATAACTAAATTAAATTCTCCAACTCTTCCCAAATTTTTCAAGATGTTTGATGGGTACTCACTAACACTGAACATGAGCTTGGAAAATGGTATTTTCTCACAGTTCTTTCAGTTCAGGTTAAAGATAACATTCTTCATGCCAGAGAAAACTAGAAGTAAAAACAAATAATCCCCCAAGATCTTTTTCAAAACTTATTTAGTTACCATACTTAAGTAGAAATCATATTTGGCTTCTAATAACTTAGAATTTAGTAATATAATTAATCTTAATAATCATAAAATTTAAATATTACAAAGTTTTTAATGTGGATTCTTTTAGATGAAAAATATATTAAAATGTCATATTTCTATATATTCTGCCTAAAAGGGAAAGAAATTATCTTGATCATGTAATAATTATCACAGAAGGATTTACAAGTCATCAAAGTTAGAATTAATTTTAAACATTGTAAGTTTTAAAAGCCTAGAGAAAAACTGAAGACCTCTGACATTTCAACTTAAAGGAGCAATTCCTATCTCTGATTCCAGCAACAATTTCCATAATTTTCTGTAATAGTTATAAAAGTGAATACAATTTCTTAGTGAAATAGAACTACTCCCGAAATAAAAAAGAAATTACCTGGAACAGTTTCCACAGTCTAATACGCCACTGAATGATTTACTATCATTATCAAAGAAATATTGAGTCTGTTCAGTAATACAGCTCTGTTTTGACAGGGAGGTTGTAAAGTCATCATCTTCCATCTCCACTGTGGGGAGTTAAAACAATGATTACCATCACGAGCAGACACTGTAGCCAGTGGCCCCAAATCTTCCCTTCTTATGGAGCAAAATAAATGTGTAATGCCAAATGCCTTGATTGGCGTATTTACTATTGTGTAATATCATGGCAGCCTCTTCTAGGGGCCTGATAAATAGCCACAGAATAAATTAATTCAAATACCTAACAGTTACAAAGTAGAGGTCAATGTGACCAAGGAAAGTTTCTAAAACATTAGGAAAGATTTTGACCAAAAAAATTGCAACCCACATAAGTGTGAGATGTATGATCTTTCTTTCCTCTTTCTCTCACAAATGTATTTTCTCTTTGAGTTTATTAAACACAGCATAGCCAAAAAGAAAATTTTAATTGTTATGGTAACAGTGACAATATCTGAGCATTTACATACCTGCTTCAAGGAGTCTTGGAAAGGTCAAACTCAAGAGAAGCTGCTGTAGGATAGACCTGAATTTTTTAAAAAAATGAATAAATTATAATAATCATGAAAAATCCCAAGTAGTTTGTGTCTATACATAACATATGCATTTACATAAAATCATATTTACTTTTCATCTGTTTGGAAAAAATTGAGAGTTGGTTTATGGAAAGTTTAAGAGCATTTATAAGTATTTTTTTTTTTTAAATTAAAGTAGTACCTCTGTAAGCTGACCACCCAAGAGACAAACTGGTCAACATATAAAGGTAGTCAACATAAGGAAGTAGGCCTACTGTACTTATACATATGTGTGGTACATGTCTGGTCTATGAAAATTAGGTCAGCTTAAGCAGGTGGTCAATGTAGGGAGGTGGTCAAGTATGGATAACATTTTTTAGTCTATAAAATGTCATGAAGTAGCGTGTTCAGGTCATGTTCAGGACCAAGGGAGGAAGACAGAGGTGTGAAGAGGCCCAATATGCCATGTGATGGTGCAGAAGTGTTAACTGGAACAGGGGGAGTCACTATTGCAGGGGATAGGCTTTTAGATTCATGATTTTTTTCTTTATTTTAGTTTTGAAACTTTGTTTTGAGGGTTATTTTTCCACCAAAACCAAACAAATATGACCCTGTTTATGCCACAGGACTGGACTGGTGAACTATATTATGCTTTGTGATATAGAATAAATTCATAAATATGACATTCATGAAATAAAATATACACATGATATATAGAGATATCACATATTTCGGTATTTCAGTAAATGACAATTGAACCAAATAATACAGAATAATCCAGAAATTTAGCTAAAAAAATGTGGAGCGGAGGGATATTTTGGCCATAAATTACAACAAAGATAAGTATTTCAAGATCACTCTGGGATTTAGAAATACTATTTAAATTAAAGTAAAAATGTCATCATTACATCAGAAAATAGTATTTTTGAGGAAAAGAAAGAATTTTTAAAATCCTGTATTTAAAATCTAAAAATAAATTTAAAAAATTCAAAAATCTAAATCATTCTACTTTAATAAAATGATATCATCATGTAATTTTAGCTGGGAGAACTTCAATATCAAATGAATATTACAGATTAATCTATAAGAAATCTAATCTATAACAGATTGATCTACAGGAACAATACAGTAGAATGATGATACCAAAAAAAAAAAAAATAGAAGAATAGGAAGGAGAGAAGACAGGGAGGGACAGAAGGAGATAATGGATTTTAGATGTATAGGAAGTTTAGTTCCCAGGCTGACCAGAAGTAAACAATGAGAAATCTGATCTTCCAGACTCTCTGCAGTGCCTCAATCAACCATCTAAATGTCTTATTTTCATAGGATGGTAGGGCATAGGTGGGGGATTAGGAAAGTATGGAGGATGGAATCAATAAAAGAAAGAATTAGATTCGTGTCAGCAACATGATGCCTTTAAAACTATGCCAGGTCTTATTCTAACTGTAAAGAGTAGAAAGTTAAGTCATCATGCCCCACGAGTTTGATCAATGGAGACATCCAATTTGGATACTAAAGAGAGTAAGTGGTAAATTTTATAGATCAATACACCTAAAAGATGAGAAAGTAAGCATAGTATAAAGAAACAAGTATAAATGAAAAGAGTTATGGGATCCATAGTAACAAGAGGCCTCTAAAGATGATGACGTTTGTATGAGTATAACACTGTTCTCATATGAAAAAATTTAATAATGCTATAATTACCAATATGTGCTATAGAAAATGGAAGAAAGTAATTTCCCTAACAAGTAACATGTCCCTTAAGCCATGCTTTTATCAAATGCTTTGCTATTTCATAGAACTTTTCTTTCATCAGCAATAAAATTAAAATTTTCACTTACCAGGCAGCAGCAGTAGCCCACCAGCCAATCTGTAATATGTCTGTTATTGATGGCTATGAAATATAATGAAAAGTCATTACGTTAGTCTACACTTGAGTATCCTACTGGGAGAAATGGATTTGATGGTGGGTATTTTACTGACCACATATGCTGAACGATGTCCTGCTCCTTGTTTTGGGGCAGCCCCAGGCTCACATACTGACTGATAGTCATAAGATTTGTTAAAAGCGTAAACTGATACATTCACCAGGTAGCGCATCAAGCTTGGATCAATCTCTCCAAAAAATCTTCCAATCTGGTAAATAAAATAACAAAATGATGTTTCATATTTGCGTAAAAAATGAACACCTGCATCCTGGGTAGAGTGAAGAGAATTAATATGAATAAATTATGAACTAAAGTTGGAAGCTTAAAACAAAAGCAAGCAAGCATCCTGTATATGGCACTGTGAGAGCAGGTGTTCGCATTACTCAATGGCTCTGTATGATATTCTGTATGAGTATATTGGGGGAAGAAATGGGCATAGATCACTAAGCATTAGGGCACAATCAGATGCCTCCTGGGGTGGGGCAGAACAGAGGGTGGAGGGTGGAGAAAGAGGAGATGTGGGTCACAGAATACAAAGCTGCAGTTATGGAGGACAAATAACTTTCGAGATGTAATGTATGAGAGAGGTCTACAGTTAAAAATACTACACTCTGGAAATTTGCTGAGAGTAGATTTTAGATGCTCTTACCACCCAAAAAAGTTACTGCAAGATGGTTGGCCTGACTATAGCAATCCTTGAATTATGTATATCAAAGTATTTTATTGTGTACCTTAAATATATGCAATAAAAAACAAAAACCAACAAAAGCCTCTTGGGAAAGTGAAAAGTACCACATATAAGAGTGTACTGGACTGGAAAGAGAAAAGAAACTTGCCAGGACTGTGAACCGGAGTAAGTCCCATTTTAAGGAGCAATCATGAGCTAATCAGCTCCAGTCTGTAAACATCGGCATACAGAAACAGACCAGTGTTGAGAGATATTTTATTTTTTTAGGAAGAGAAGCCAAAATGTAGTTTCAGAAATGAAATTAGTTGGCAGATACTTCAAATTTGTTTAAAACCTTGGGTGAATCAAATAGCCTATGCGCTGCTTATTTGCCAATTTGGAACTAGAAACCACAGAAGTTAACTAACCATGTATTAAATTAGAGATCATCAACTGACAAATATTTAGGTGAAAAATTTCTAAATTGTAAAAATATTAAAAATAAGTTTATAACATGTTAAAAGCCTTAACCATATGTCTCGATGGTAACTGTTAGTGCCAAAAGGTAAAATCAACTAAAAAATATAAATAAAAGCTATATTTAGCATGTGTTTCTTAATGGCTTACATGATCTTAACCATTTTAAAGATTACTTTATGACAAAACAACTCATCAATTTCTGTAATATTAAAAGGGGTTTTGTAATGTTGATCAGGGAAACACACTTTGGATAGCTTACTTCTCTCTCTCTTTAGGTACATACCTGATTAGTATAATCATCGTGATTTGCCATTAAAAGAAATCCACCATCATCTAGAATTACACAGTCCATTACCTACCAAAATAAAATGAAGAGTTTACCCATTTTTAAGAAGGTTAAGAGGTTGCATTGTCATTACTCCATTATATGTAGATAATTAGAATGACAAAAATAGGAGAAAAATTTAAATGCCTATATATTCAACATATACAGTCAGGAGATTCTGATGAAATAAATTAAGAGACATGCATATATTTGTGTCAAACTGCCAGGCTTGATAAGCCACCACCAACCATCAAATAGAAACCATCGATTCAGCCTGAATACACCTTAGGAACAAATCAGAAACATTCTTTTTATCTCTTCCAGGTCATCTAAACGACTCAGGAAGTCAGATAGGACAGAACAAGATATCTAATAATGAAAAGGTATTTTATTATTTTCAACACATCTTAAGATTTTGACACAAAAAGATATCTTCAAATATATCATATTAGTAGCCATGTTGCACAAACAAAAAACAACAACAAAAGAAAAAAATTCTCTACTTCCCACCCTCCAAACAAAAACCCTCAAGGAACACAAGACTATCACTATTTTGTATTTTTACATTAGAAATATTTGGTTGTATATAATGAGAATTAAAAGCAAAATATAAAACAAACAAAAAAAATTTCTGGCTGAGATAAAAAATTATAGTCATCCTGAAATATAGCATAAGTTCCCACCCCGATTAAATCATGTTTTAATGTATAAAAATCAATAAAATAATTTCTGGTGAATGAAATAAATCCCAAACAAAAACCTAATTGTCTAGGTAGGAGTCATAATACACTGCATTTTCCCAATGTGGAGGTGACTTGCAAAATCCTTGCCTCAAAAAACAGCTGCTAGATAGTCCATGTAAAATGGAGAAGCTATAGAAGTAATTAAAATTATTGGCTTATAATTTCACAGAGGTAGGAGTAATAGAGATGACATAAAACTCTTGCATCCCTTGAAAATATACAGATACACATAAAAGGACTGGAAGAAAATAGCATAACTCATCATTCTTATTCCATTTTAGTAATAATTTATCTACTATCATTATAGAGCATCTTCAACTTTTAAACAAAGTTCACATTTCCTCTTCCAATTTCTCAAACAGAAATGGAAGTAATATGAGACTATCTAAAACTCAAAAGAATGAGAACCTTACAATAAATAGTATAACTTCAGGGTTTAGTTATAAAATTTTTCCTGTCACTCCAAATACAGTGTGAACAAATTTAGAGAAAAAGCCAAAGATTAGGAAGATTGCATTGATAATCAATAAGAATGCTGTGGTTAGAAACCTTCTATTTAGAAACGAGGCTAAAGATAAATATGTACCAAAAATCAAAATAATTGACACTAAAGAGAATGCCAGCCATATTTACACTATTTTTTACCTTCCTATGATATATGAAGATTTTTTAAGTTAGAAGCATTGAAAGTTAGGAATTAAAAGCATATAAATTCAAATTCATATCTACTGATTAGATCATATTTCATTTTTTAACATTTGCTTAAAAATACCTGTATCTTTTTAATCATTAAAGTCTTAGCATGAACACAAAAGAAAATATTATACTTAAAAGAAATGCAGAGTTTCTTACATCGCTATTTCTTTTGCAGTCACAAACTGGACCAGCACACTGAAACACAGAAATGCAATTATCACCAAACATTTTTTTTAAAGTCGGATTTTAATTACACTAATTATTACCATATTATACTGAAAATTTCCTAATAATTTGGATCCTTTCTCATATTTTTGGTTAATATAGCAAGTGGCCTTTTGATTTTGTATATTTACCTATATCAGGAATGGAAGAGGAGACATTATAACTGATACCAGTGAAATACAAAACATCATCCATGAATACTATGAAAATCTCCACACATATAAACTGGAAAAGGTGGAAAAAATGGAAAAATTCCTGGAAACATATACATCCCAAGACACAATCATAAATAAATAGAATTTCTGAACAAACCCATAATGAACAACGAAGTCCAAGAAGTAATAAATCTTCCAAAAACATGATCAAAAAAGCCCCAGACAAGATATATTCATAGCCAAATTCCACAAAGAACTGGTACCCACACCACACAAATTATTCCATACCGTGGAGAAAAAGGGAATCCTCCCCAACTCCTTCTATGAAGCCATTATCATAATGATAACAAAACCAGGAAAGGCCATAACAAGAAAGGAAAACCACAGACCAATATCTCTTATGAATATAGATGCAAAAGTCCTCAATAAAATTCTGGCAAACCAAATTCAGCCACATAGCAAACAAATAGTTCACCATGACTAAGTACGCTTCATCCCAGGAATGCAAGGATGATTCAACATATGAAAATCAATATATGATTCACCACATAAGCAGAAGCAAAAACAAAGGCCATATGATCATTTCAATAGATGGAGAAAAAGCATTTGGCAATATCATCACCCTTTTGTGTAAAACCTTACACAAACTAGGTATAGAAGGAACATATCTCTAATTTATAAAAGCCATATTTAACAAACCGATAGCCAACACTACTTGCTGTATGAACTGGAATGAGACAAGAGTGCCCACTCTCAGCACTTCTATTCAATATAGTGCTGAGAGCCAGAGCAAGCAGGCAAGAGAAAGAAATAAAAGGTATCCAAATTGGAAAAGAGGAGGTCAAACTGTTCCTCCTCACTAATGACATGGTTTTGTATCCAGAAAACCCCAAAGACTCCACTAATAGGCTCCTGGAACTGATAAATTTGGTGATGCTGTAGGCCACAAAAACACTGTACATAACTCAGTAGCATACCTGCCAGTCAAGCTAAGAGTCACATCAGTGACTCGATACTGTTCACAATAGTTACAAAGAAAGGGGGAAAGATCCTTATAATGAGAACTATGAAATACTGAGGAAAGAAATTGCAGAGGAAATAAACAAGTGGAAAAACATATCCTCATGGATAGACAGAATCAACATTACTGAAAGGTCCAAACTACCTAGAGTGATTTACAAATTCAATGCATTCCCCATCCAAATGTAAACATCATAATTCACAGATTTAGAAAAAATAATTCTATTCTTCATTTGGACCCAGACAAGAGCCCAGGTAGTCAAAGCAATCTTAAGTTTAAAGAATGAATATGGAGGCATCACATTATAAGACATAAACTACATTACAAAGCTAAAGAAACCAAAACCATATGGTTGGTATTGGTATAAAATAAAGTCACAGACCAAGGAAGCAGAACAGAGGATTGAGATTTAACACCATCCACATACAACCAACTGATCTTTGACAAACAAAACAATATACATGTACACTGGGGAAAAGAATTTAATAAGTGGTGCTGAGAAAACTGGATAGCAGAAGAATAAAACAGGACACTACTCACAAAAATTAAAAGACTTAAAATGTCTGGCAAAAAATCATAACAATTCTAGAGGAAAATATGGAAAAAAACTTCTAGATCCAAGCCTAGAGAAGAATTTTTGAATAAGACCACTAAGGCAATCACAGCAACAACAAAGAGAAATGAATGAATAAATAAATAAATAAATGGGTCTTGATTAAATTAAAAAGCTTCTGCAAAGCTAAGGAAACAATCCATAGAGCAGACAGACAACTTCTTGAATGACAGAAGGGATTTACAAGCTGTAAATCTGATGAAGGACTAATAATAATAATAATCTATAAAGAACCTAAGCAAATGAGCAAGAAAAATGTCAATCCCGTTAAAAGGTGGACAGAAGCTTTTTAAAAAGAAGACAGACAAATGGTCAATATGCACACGAAAAAAATGCTCAAAGTCACTCATTACCAGGGAAATGCAAATTAAAAATACAATGAGATATCATCTATTTCCTATTAGAATGGTTTATCTTAAAAATTCCAAAAATAATAGATGCTGGCATGGATGCAGAGAGAAAGGACACTTACACACTGTTGGTGGGACTGCAAATTAGTTCAACCTCTATGAAAATAGAATGGAGGGTCCTCAAAGAGCTAAAAATAAATCTAGTATTTAATGTAGCAATCCCATTTCTGGGTATCTAACCAAAGGAAAACAGGTCTTTCTATTCAAAAGACAACCTGCACTCAAATGTTTATTGCAGCACAATTCACTATTGCAAAGACGTGGAATCAAGCCAAGTGCCTATCAATTCATGAGTAAATTTTTAAAATGTGGTATATGTATACCATGGAGTACTTCTCAGCCATAGAAAAGGATGAATTAATTCCCTTTGCTGCAATTTAGAAGGAACTAGAGACTATTCCTGAAAGTGAAGTAAACAAATACTACATGTACTCACTAATTAATTGTTACTAACTGATGAGGACACATGTGCGCAGACGGAAGAAAAACTCAGTGGAAACCAAGCAGTGGAGAATATGGGAGAAGGGAAGGACAAAAATGTACTGACTGTGTGTAATGAACCCAGTTCATTATAATGAACACTATTTGGGCCATGGGCACACCCTTAGTCAGGAATCAAGCGTTACAAAAACAATCTATATGACAAAAAAAAACATGTATGTACCCACATAATATTTTGAAATTAAAAAATTCTTTTCAAATAATTTGTCTAACATAAAAATAAAATTAAACAATATAGTCCATTCCAACTTAAAATGAACAATTTCAATCCATAGATATCCAAACTAGCATTTTATATTATTAACCTTGAAATAATTTTTATTTTTATTATTTATTGACTAAGCAAAAAACTTTGAAAATAACAGGAATTAATAATTCTTTAATGTAGTATCACTGAGAATTTATTTTGTCACTATAAAGATTTTTTTTTTTTTTGCTTATTGAATTTTGAGAGTATTAAGTGTAGTGTAAGAATTTTTAAAAACCTATCTTACCGGATCCCTGGTTGTGGTTTTGGTGAAATTCTCTATCCAGGAATTTACATCAATTTTAATTCCAACAACTGAAAAAAAAAAAACTGAATTAATTTAAAGGCATAATTGGCTATAAGACAATATTTGCTATATGATAGTTCAGGTAATTAATTCAATAGCAAATAAACATTAGATTTAATATAGTATTTGTTTTAAGATGTTTTTCTGTGGTCTTCAGTAAGAAGTAAAGCTATTACAAAAACTGAAATTCATATTCACTAAATAGTTTATCCAATAGCTGCAACCTATACTTAGTTTAATAGTTAACTAATAATTGACTAATATATTAAACTAAAATAAAACATGAAGTATTCAAGTGGCAAATTTTAAGAGGCTTCCCGCACTTCACCAGTACGTGCTGTAGGCACTTCAGAAACACTTGCTGAAAGAGTGAGTGGATGAATGGATGAGTGGGCAGGTGAGAGAGGAGGAGACGGGGTGATGAATGAGCAACTGTGTGAATGAAGGACAGATGAATGAGTTAGGGAGTGAATGAGAGGGAGTCCCTGGAGCAGAACCACTGAGGAGGGAAACTGCCCTCAGGGCAGAAAGGCGATCTCTCTACTTTGTCCATCCGGCCCCTCTAATATATGCTTTCTTAAAACTTCAAACCATACTAAAATATACAACAAAACAAGCCACTAGAGTTACTTTATTATTTTTACCCACTCCAGCCCATTTTCATTATTATGTTTGGGGTGTTGATTATTTTACCAAAGGATTATTTTTCTATATATTTTACCAAAAGATTTTAATAGATATCCATCTAATTCTTTTACAACAACATACAGTAGTCTCAACTATGGATATGCCATAGTTTTTCTTTTCCTCCAATGAAGGAAACTTAACTTCTCATATTTAACTATTATGAGTATGCATATCCTTGGGCATTTTGTACGTGTTTGAAAGTAGTAGAGAATTCCACAGAGGGACTGTGGTATCTATCCACCACTTAAAATTTTGATATAGCCCACTAAATTGATTCCATAAATTTGTGTCGGCATTGAATAAAATACCCACTCTTTAAAAAATTCCCCCACTCTATATAGTATTAATTTTGTTCTCCAATGCCATAAATTACTAATTGTACTTTTGTCTTTGATTTTATTTAGTTTGAGGCTATCTGACGATCTTCCTGATACACATTACCTGTATAATACAAATGTGAGGTCACATTTAATTTTGGTTGTGTTTATGTGTATAATATATATGCTTACCTGCAGGTTTAAGAAGTTTCCCTTGGATATATATTTCTACAGCTTTGCTTACCATAATGCCAGATTCATAGGCACCAGGTCCACTTTCTATAAGAAATGGGAAAAAAATCTATCTGGATAAATCAAATAATACTATTGAATTTCTTACAATAAATACAGATGGATTGTGTTTTGCTTAAAGATTGCCACATTTATAAACTGTAAAGGGGTGTGTTCTCTCCTTCTTCTCTTCTTCCTTTATGTATATAACAGGCTAACTGGAATGTCCAAGAATTGGTTTGTATTAATTGATTTAGGAACATTAATTAGTTTGCTGTATCTACGTCCGCATTATTATGAATATGAGCCAAATCTCGGCTTCAGAACATTTGCTAAAACATTGAAGAGGCTGCTGAATTAAAGTAGAAAGATTAATCTTACATTATAAAATTGACTTTGTTTGTTATAAGATATCTATGTTCCTGAAAAAACTCTAAAATTCTCTGAACTTCAGTTTTCTCATTAGTAAAAAGAGGTGTAAATAACACCTGTGTTCAACAATGCCAAAAGATTAAATTAGAAATTTCTGGGAAATAACCAATTAAATATTTTTAAAGGTGAGATATTAATGTTTACAAATATCGCACATATTATACAATTAAGGGTGATAAAATATAATTAATGAATTTACTTCACTCTAATCCAATAAACGTTATTCATATGTTTTCAGTTGTACGGTGAGGGATTATCCACATGTGCTACTATTTATTGTACGTGCCTGCTAGATAACACTGTCTCTAAATTATTGGATGTCTGCGGGCTACATATGCATTTTACCTCTTCAACTAATGGGTGTTTCTTTTCCATTTTTCTAATGCCTTATGTATACTTAACTCTTGATAACAACTATTCTGAGCAGTTAATATAAAATATAGGGATTTGGGGGACAGCAGATAGTAGCAATAATTTATTTTGAATAAAGTTGAATTCCACAGCAATACTTACTGTTAAAGTAGGGAGCAGTGAAAACATAGTTATCATTATCTAGGCTCCTTTTATAGAAGCTGTCCTCATACGTCTCTGGGTTTTCTTGCCAATTTTCTCCAGCTCTACAGAGGAAAGAGCTCATCATTTGTATTCTTTAATCTACCTGATAACCTATTTTTCTCTTTGTCCACATGGTAGGCATTATAGCTCTACATCTCAGGTATGTCTGAGGAAGCCAGTGGTAATTGACAGTGTAACTGATACTCACTACTAAGAAATGCATCAACATAGTATTATATTAAGAGTCAGAAAAAGTTGACTTTTAGTTTTACTCTACTGTTAACTAGTCAAGTACTATGGACCAGTAAGTTAATAGATCAGTTAATATTAGTAAGCCTGGTGTTGTCTACTCAGCCTGCTTCACACACAAACAGAGATAAGATGCGTCAAAGAATAATGCTGTGCAACACATATTGCCAATAGGCTATAATCACTACATTAATACAGCTTGTGTTTACAAAGACAACAATCTCATTAAACACTTCTTGAATTTTGTAGTAAATATAAATGACCAACGATAACAATCATTGAAGACTGCTATGATTTTCAGAGAAATGGGATATTTTAGTAATACAAATACTTTAAGCAATGACTCATTTAATCAATCAACGATGATCCATTTCTCTGAAGAATGGCTTATTTGTACAGTAACATAAAGATCCTTGGCATGGTTGTGTACTACAGTTATTTTTACAGATGTTATTTGAACTCACTCTTTAGGATAAACTCTGGTAATCCCACCATCAGTCACAACAAATCTTGCTTTTACTCCTTTGCTGGAATAGAAGATAAAAGAAAGAAATGTTTTGTTAAACGTAACTCTAAAATACTAAGTTAGTTGTTGGTAATACAGAATGAAATAAAAGAAATTCTCAAAGAAAGCCAAAGCAAATAGATCAATAGATGCACATGTTTTAATAATTGAAGTATCTAGGAACTAAGTACTTAAGGCAGGATGCTGAAGGAAGGTATCTCATAGGAACTAATGACCAAGCTGCATTTGGAAGATGGAATAGAAGTTGACAGGGTGACGAAGGAAGCAGGAAGCCATCACATGTACAGCAAAATGTATGGGGGAAGGCTGGTGAAGACTGCTGGTGTTTGGTGTAATAGAAGCAGAAGGGGAAAGGAGGGAAATAGGAAGCCAAGTTCAAGTACAAGTTTCTTTAGAATGGTCAGTTCACAAATTATTTTGAATTGCATACTAGGACTCTTGACCTATATCTTGAAATTAGAACCAATTGCAGAACACTCTGGCAAGTATGAATTGTATGGAGAACAGAATGGAAGCTGTGGGTAGAGGAACGGAAACCACCAAGGTCATAAAAACCAGTTGTTGTAACTGCTTAGAAATGGAATATTAGGACCATGATTAAGAAGAGAGGAAAATATTGTGAGAAAAAATATTTAGCATTTAGTGATTGGAAAAGAGATTATTAATAGGAATCATACTCAGATTTGCAATTTCCTAACTGGATAAATGATAGCGCTATTTAAAGGCCAACTATACATTCACTAAAAATCCTATTTTCCCACAAACACAGAAACTCACAGAATGTCATGTTTAATTTAGTTTATTCCCACTGATGGGTGTATATGTATAAAGCTGAGTAATTGTTGATGTTAGTATTGAAATACCCCCACAACTGAAAATTCAAGCTGTCAGCTTTTATAAAATGATTTTCTTGAGAATTTCATATTAAAGATAAATAATAAACTTTAAACTTATGAGGTCCATTATCCAAAAATATCCCAGGGAGAAGCTAAACTAAAATGTAGGATATATATTTTTATTAATAAGAACAAATACTTACATATTTTTCTGCTTACTCCAGTAATTTTGGACAAGTTCGTTTGTAAAGCCTGCATCCAGCAAGATTCTATTAATCAAATCTGTGTTACCTAACATAGAAAAAGGATATCCTCAATTACACCCACATAGTTTTTAAGTTATGAAGATAAGGGGAAAAATATTTCCGAGTTCCCAAGGTAGTTTACAGTGGATAATATTTCTATGAATTTAAAACTATTTTCCATATTCACGTTCCCTGTGTTTTGTATATTGTTCATCTTGCCTCACATTTTTAAGGATATGGACTGGATTTGCTAATGCACAAGCCAACTAGAAATGAGGCAAATTAAAGTTTCCCCCCAAAAATACCTGAAATATGCCATGCTAAGAAATAATGAATAGTTTTCCTTTTCTGTTTTTTTTTTCTTTCTGTAACTTGGTATGGTGATTTCAAACCATCGTAATTTCACGGACAGTTATATATACAGAGGGTGCCAAATATCAGAGCATTAAATAATGATGGAGTAAATTTAAAGTTTTTTTGAGAAATTCAGTGCCACATTAAGAGTGGCAAGAATAGAGTATCTGTCACAGAGCAGCACTATTCCAAGATTGGTTTTGAAATCTCCTGATATTGTTAAGAAAGCACAGGCTTTGGGTTGTCACTTCTGAAATATCTGACATGCACAGTAGCCCAAGTTAAAAGATAATTGGGGGAATATATGATGAAGATCGAAGTTCAATTAATGTACATTCTTAAACGAAAAACTTTGCCACCTTCCCTTTCTCCTGACTCCTCCACTCTAAACCCGCAAAGCTCTGAGATAACACGTAGGTACCCTGTGAGATTTCACATTTATGATAAAATTTCATTTTTTTCAGATAAATAACATATGGCCTTAGTTAGCTTACGAAGCAGTATCGTAGGTAGAAGGTCAGATAAGATAAGCTCAAAACATTTTCATTAATTTTAAACATTTTAATTGAATATGTCTTTTACCTGGGATTAGAGGATGAACTTAATGTAAATTTTGAAATATATCTCAAGTAATTCTTTAAACTATATTGAAATATTATTTTAGGAACTATTTTTTAAAACAGTCCATTTGGAAAGTAAGTGATATATTTTAGTGATCTCCAATCCTTTAGTTAAAACAAAATAAATAAGACTATTACTTTAATTTACAATATGAATCAAGGTTGCAAGTAAACATATAATTTCATTCATATATTCATTATATTCCAAGCCTTAAATGTCTCCTGAAATTTATTCCATGCAGCTGGCTACATAGAATAAACAGGTAATTAGTATTAACCTTTATTACATGCACTCCCGTCAATATTTCTGAAATATTAAGTAAAGAATTGGGGAGATATGGAGAAGACAACCACTGTATATGATAAATATTGAGGAAATTATATACATTAATTTAAAGATTAGGTAATTAGAGAATTACAGTGTCACTCACGGGCTGAGCACTTTCACAAAGCAAAATTAAACTTGACTGAACCCTTTAGAAAACTACTTATATCACAACTTTCAATCACTGATATCTACTTTGAAAGTGAATTTTATTTATAAACATTAAAGATATAAATGACAAAAAATCCATCATACAATGTATCATATTGTCCTAGGAAAATACAAAGAACTTTTTATGGGTATTAGCTGGTTTAATAATTAAAAATATTATAAATTCTCAATTTTTCATACAGTATATAATCAATCAAACAATTCCTACTAGATTACGGAGGAGGCAGATAAAAGACAAGGGGAAATGAAAGGAGAGACTGAAGAAGACACAACGGCAGTACAAACTGTACTGAAAGTATTTCATACTTCTCTAGGAACTTAAAGCAGTGAAAACCAAAGAATGATTATAATTTTCATTGTGATCTGAAGATTTATATTTATGCTAAACCCATCCTTGCAAGGAGTATGAGTGTATTAAATAATTTTGATATCCAGTTTAAAAAAAAACAACAATCTTATCAACTCAGTGTTCTCTTGGGAATTCCTATTACTTATTAATAGAAAATAACAATGACATAAAAGTACACGTATGTATATATCACTTTGGCAGCACATACACTAAAATTGGAATGATACAGAGAAGATTAACATGGGCCCTATGCAAATTGATGGCATGCAAATTCATGAAGTGTGCCATATTTTTCACTGCTGGTGGGACTGCAAACTAGTACAACCTTTTTGGAAGGCAGTATGGAGAACCCTCAAGAACTCAAACTAGACCTCCCATTTGATCCTGCAGTCCCATTACTGGGCATCTACACAAAAGGAAAAAAAATCCTTTTACCATAAGGACACTTGCACTAGACTATTTATCATAGCTCAATTTACAATTGGCAAAATGTGGAAACAGCCTAAATGCCTACCAACCCAGGAATGGATTAACAAGCTGTGGTATATGTATACCATGGAATACTACTCAGCCACTAAAAAAGACAGAGATTTTACATTTTTTGTCTTAACCTGGATGGAAGTGGAACACATTATTCTTAGCAAAGCATCACAGCAATGAAGAAACAAGAATCCTATGTACTTGATTCTGATATGAGAACAATTAATGACCTAGTACATGGTGGGGAGTGGGGGCTGGGGAGAGCAGAGAAAGGGAAGGAGGGAAGGGGTGTAGCCATCATGGGGGGTGGTACACCTTTTGGGGGCAGAACACTATTGGGGAGGGGTCTTTATCTGACACAAGCAATCAATATAACCTGCTTCTTTGTACCCTCAATGAATCCCCAACAATTAAAAAAAAAAACATTTAGAAGGCTGTGGCTCAGCCCCAGTGAGTTCACAGTGAGTTGATTAGTTTGAAACCCTCGTGTTTAGGCATGATCAGTGTAGACTTCAGACACCTATGACAGGTTTCCGAGAGGCACTTTGAAGTGACTAGCTAATACGAGCTGAAGTGGAGGTGCTCTCCACATAGTGGTCAGTTGAAATTTAAGAAACAGCTTTATGACAAAGGGGTTTTCATTTTTTGATAACTGATAAAGTACTTTGTTTAGCCTCCTGATAGAAAGAGAAATATTTATTTAAAATTAAAAAGAGAAAGGAGAAGGAAGAGAGAAAGACACAGACAAAGAGAGAGAGGGATAGATGGGAGAAAAAAGTGTAAAGAGAGCAGAGAGAATAAAAAAGATAATTATGTGGTTATTTGTTTTTCAAATTATATTCACTAAGTTATTTCTGCCATTATTTTCACTTTCCTTTCTTATTTCCTACTTACACTGCACTTGTTCCTGATAGCACTTTTATAAAATAAGGCATTTTTTAGAAGAAAAAAATTGAGTTTTAAATGTTTTAAAAGCCAAGAATCTATGAATCTCTATGAAATCTCACAGTATCAATGATACAAATTTATGAACAACTATAATGGTTAAAAACTAATTCTTAAAATACCTGTTATCTACTTCAAACTGTCTTACTTCATAAAATGGGAAATTACAGAAGCATATTTATTTAGTTACTTTTGAGACAGAGACTCAAGCTGTCACCCTGCATAGAGTGCCATAGCATCATAGCTCACAGCAACCTCCAACTTGTGGGCTCAAGAGATTCTCCTCCCTCTAGCTCCCAAGTAGCTGGGACTACAGGGATCTGCCACAACACCCAGCTTTCTTTTGGTTGCAGCCATCATTGTTGTTTGGTGGGCCTGAGCTGGTTTTGAACCCGCTAGCTCAGGTGTATGTGGCTGGAGCCTTAGCTGCTTGAGCCACAGGTGCTGAGCCAGAAGCATATTATTTTTAAACCATGACGTTAACTGTGATTAAAAGAGAATGTCAGGAAGAAAGAAAAGCAATGTATACTTTATTTTTTATTTTACCCATATTAAAACTCATCTTGTAAACTGAAGGATCTAAATACATTTATCAAAATGAGTTATATGTTTTCCTGTATATAACAGGAGTAAGGCAATGGAAAATCCTTACCTGGTCATTTAAAATTAAATTTCCTAAATTTGACAATCACTCTGGTGAGCATACTGATTTACATTTTAACCATTTGTAAGTCTCTATTACTTTGCTTTGAAAATTTGATTTCTCTTAATAATGAAATGGTATTCTTTAATATATAAAATTTTACAAATGGAAATCCATGAAGTAAATAAATAAACCAGGACACCAAACAATAAATATGATTATCATACATATAATATATCATGAATCAAGATTTGATAACATTAATTAGAATCACACTGAAACAATTATTGCAAATGAATGCATACTTACAGGATGGGTTGTTTGGAGTTTTTCTATCAATAAACTCATTGAAATTCAAAAGAAATTCAGTGTTATTATCTGATATTTTAAGATCACTGCAGTAATCTCTGAAAAAGAGATATTTGGAAATATTAGAAATTAAAATCAAAATTAGAAATAGTGAAAACACTTTTATTAGCTATATGACTTTTGCTCTATAAATGGAATGATATTCTGTCAGTAAGTTATGGGGATTAAAGATGATGCATATTAAAAAGTCAGCTCCTGGACCATTGGCACTCAAAATATTTTTGTCTTGTTTTTATACTTGAATCATTGCATTTCTCATATAAAAATTAAAATCGAAATCTTAAAACATTTATTTTAAAATGATTATTAAATGTTAACATATTTTTATGAGAAATCACTGTATTTAAAATAATGGGAAAAGTGGCATTATTTTACATACTTGCAACAATGTTCAATTTCTGACTTAATAGAAGAAAAGTATACCTCTGCATTCAATGAATGCAAGATTTTGTTTGGTACATAAAAAAAATATATGTCCTCACAGAGACAAGTACATGGAAAAGAGAGGAATATTTTAATAGTTTTTCAGATATTTTGATAATATACTCAAACTTGATTATTTGTGATTTATTGAGAATGTTAATAAACTTTTTGTAGTTTTTTACATCAATTCAATATTCTGTCTTACATTTTGAATGAATCTTCTAAGTATCCATGATTTTGTACCATCATCAATTTATTTGGAAAATAAGAGTTATATAAAACTTCAAAATGATGACACAATTTATTATCTGATATTGAAAAGTTACATTCATTAATCCCTGGGCTGACTTCATCAGATAAGCCTGCAAGTATTGGGAAGCTGCCATGCTCATAGTAGTACAAACAACTTTCCCAAAATTCTAATTTTTCTTTCAAAGCTCAGACTTTGCTATTGGTTAAAAAATACTCTTAGCTATTTCCTTCAAAGTAAAAAAAATCATGATTCATTTTTGAGAAAAATGTGGAATATCCAAATCTGAAAAACCATAGATCATCTGAATGAGTTTATTTGTTCTTTCAAGAAAAATAATATCTCATTTCAAAATTAGCAAAATACCTAGTTTGGCTCTCAGCTAAATCACACAAGTACTTTTCTTTGAGATACTGAAGTTATTCTGCAATGTGGTAGCACTTCAAGTTTTATTACACATAACATTGAAAGACATACTCAGGAGGCCAGGTGTGGTGGCTCATGCCTATAATCCTAGTACTCTGGGAGGCTGAGGCAGGCAGATTACCTTGAGCTCACAGGTTTAAGACCAGCCTGAGCCAGAGCAAGACCTCATCTCTAAAAATAGCCGGGCATTGTGGTGAGCGCCTGTAGTCCCAGGTACTTGGGACGCTAAGGCAAGAGAATTGCTTAAGTCCAAGAGTTTGAGGTTGCTGTGATCTGTGATGCTACAGCAATAAACGAAAGCAACAAAGCCAAACTCTGTCTTAAAAAAAAAAAAAAAAAAAAAAAAAGAAGAAAGTTTCAATAACATGACTAATTCTTACTGTTTCAGTCAATTGTGTTTTCCCTCATGTGGGGCCTGGCAGTGAAGATTGCAATGGCTACCAGTGTTATAGTGCTTGGTTCATGCTAAGCTTACCAACCTACCATTGCTTTTGTACTGTCAGTGACTGCAAAGTTGAATGAATAAAATGAAAAAAAACCCCAAAAAACAAAAAACAGCATATGCATTTTTTTTTTTTTTTTTTTTTTTTGCAGTTTTTGGCCAGGGCTGGGTTTGAACCCACCATCTCTGGCATACGGGGCCAGTGCCCTACTCCTTTGAGCCACAGGTGCCACCCAGCATTTGCTATTATTAAGAAAATAGCTTTGACCCTCTGGATCCCCCCAAAAGTCTCCCTAACATGAGTACTTCAAGCCCCAGTGTTTTAGAAATTCAGAATAAATATACAGCAATTTAAAGAAAAGAAGCTCACAATCAAAATAACTAAGTTAAGACAACTGACAGATTGAACAATTAAATATTCAAGACAAAATATGATTAAATAATAAAAATTTTCATATGCAAGGCCATGATCTACACACAAAGCCTCAAAGCGTAAAGAGAAACAGATTGTCAGACTTCAAAAACACAAAGTTTTCAGTTCATGAAAAAGTTTAGCTTACGGGCAAGGTTTAAAATTTTACACAACAGACTCATTTAGTTCTTCACAGAGCTGTATTTGACTTCCCCCCATAATGCTACGTAACTTTAGAAATAACACTAGGCTGAGTAAAAAGCCAAATATATTGCATTATGAGCTCATAGGATTAGCAGCCGACTGGAAGATTTTAGGACTGAAGAAAATATCACAAGTAATTCTTAATAAAACCATTTTTAAAATACCACAACTATCTTTGTGCATTTAATCTAGAAATAACATTATCAAAAGGTATTTAAGTTTTAAAGATGAGAAACTAAGATTTAAATACGTGAAAAGTTTTCTCCAAAGGCACCTAACTAACAAAGCCTCCAATCTGAGGCTAAGCCCCCTCGCCAGATCTATAGTGAACTATCTGAATCGTACAAGGTGCTTTGAACTTTCCCTTTGTGGATTTATTTTTATTAAATCATAACTGTGTACATTTATGGGGTACAGTGTGCTGATCTGAAATACAATGGGGAATGCTTCACATCAAACTGATGACCATAACCATCGCCCCACTTATTCATTGTGGTCAGACATTTAAACTCTACTCTTAATAGATTTGAAATACGCCACAGTGTTGTGAACTTTTATTGACAGAAAACTTCCAGCCAAAACCAACTTTGACCTCTACCCATAGAAGGCTTGAGGATTGTGAGCAGCCAATTTTGACATCGTGTTGTTTTTAATTTTTGCTGCCCAGGTTATGCTCCATTTTGAAGTAATCTAAAGATATTATTTGTCTTCTGATATTTACTAATGGTAAAAGCTTGGAAATGTTTCATTTATGACTAAGAGAATTTTTGAATTAGAATGGAAAAGTTAAGTAGAAATCATTTAAAAGTGAGAGAATGCCGAATGCTGTGTTAGTGCACAGAGTTCTCCAGTGATAAGGATGATCTTCTAGGCTCAAGTGATCTTCCTGCCTCAGCCTCCCAAGTACCTGGTTCTACAGGTGCCTGCCACTACGGCCAAGTAATTTTTCTACTTTTTGTAGAGACAGGATCTAACTCTTGCTCAGAGTGGTCTCGAACTCCTGAACTCAAGCAATCCTTCTGCTTTGGCGTTCCAAGAGCTAAGATTAGAGGTGTGAACTGTGCCTGGCCTTGCCTGCTTCCTGAAGTTAGGGATCATGCTCCACACGTCTATATTCTCAACATTTGCCCTTCTGTAGTAGTTTTAGACTTTAAAGCTACTACACATGCTGATTATTAATCAGGACCAAATAGTTTAATCTATTTAGGAATTAACAAAAATAGTCTGGTTTACATTTATAAGCTGTCTTTTAAAAATTATTTTAAAATAACTGCTTTTTCATACCCCTTATTATGGAGCACTCCTCCTACTGCTATTCCTTTCTCCCCCTGGAACTACAAATAATAACTAATACTGAGAGCTCATCACTCACTAGGAGCTACGGAAAATATTTTCTATGCATTATCTCATTGAAAGCTTACAGGAAATCTGTACGCTAGGTATTATTACTTGGCAGAAAAATAAATTACAGAGAATTTAGGTAACATAGTCATGACAATGAAGATCTAGGAAACAGACCAATGTGGTCTTGCTCTAGAGCTCACTACATTGTTTAATAACAGTGACTAAAAAGAATATATACTGCAGGTCTACACACATATTTCCGTCTTTTCTCACTTTATTTCCTATACTTTTTGAACACATACTGAATAGTCAATTTTTTCCAGGAAGACTTCCCTATATAAATAATTTACTCAGTCTTTTGAGAACGCCCTTAACATTTACATATTCCAACTACAGCAGCAAGGATGTTGTTTCAAATCTCATCTTATATAGCATCTTTATGAGAGGAATGGAGTGGGAAGGGAGGGGAGGGGGGAGGTTTGACAGAGGGAGAGTACACAGTGGAACCACACCTATGGAGCATATTGCAAGGCTACAAGTCAAATCTATCAAATATAGAAGACAAATGTCTTAACACAATAATCAAGAAAATGAGGTGAAAGCTATATTAATTAGTTTGATGTAAGCACTCCATTTGTATTAAAAAAACAATACATTGTACCCCACATATGCATAAATGTACTCATGATCTATGTGTATATGACTTAATTAAAAGAAAAACTGTTTTGGGTGGCGCCTGTGGCTCAAAAGGGTAGGGCACTGGCCCCATATGCCAGAGGTGGCGGGTTCAAACCCAGCCCTGGTTAAAAAAAAAAAAAAAAAAACCTGTTTCCTAATCCATTAAATGGGATAAAAATACTAATTTGTTATAATAGAGTGGTTTTGAGCAGTCAGTATAGCCAAGCATGTAAAGAGTTTGACATATATCAGTTAAGGTAGACAATTACTGGTTTGTTCCACAAGCTATATGTCTACCCCTCTCTTCTGGTATTACCCCTCCCCTGAACACATAGGCAAATTCCAGTCTTCTAGTGAGATGTATTGATATTATTAATCCATAAAACATGTTCTGATACATGCTACAAAATGGATGAACCTTGAAAATATTATGCTAAATACAATAAGCCAGATGCAAATGTCACATCTGACTTCATTCATATGACACGTCCAGAATAAGCATAGCCAGAAAGACAGAAAGGAGGTTAGACTTTGCTGAGGGTGGGGGTGGGAGAGAAGGAAGATGGGGAGGCAACAAGAGAGGTTTCTCTTTATGGCAATGAAAATGTTCAAAAATTAATTGTGATGTAATACATGTGAACAAACTAAAAAACAACAACAACTTTGAATTGTAAAAACAAACAAAAAGAATGTGGAATATGACTGAGTCCACAGCTAACACCTGCGAGACTAAACAAAATCCGTGGCCCATGAATTAGGTATTGGGACTGAGAGAGAGCTTTATCCTCTCCGTGATGCCTGACGTCACCCTGTTTTCAACTTTGTCTTACAGGAAAGCTGATGAAGTTAATCTGCATAGTCTGGACTCAATAAGTGATAGAGATGACGAGAGAAAAACACAGATTTGAGAAGGTGAGTCGTGCCTCCAAAGAAGATTAATTTCAACCTCTCCTTACTCTCCTTATATATTTGTTATGTTAATATTCTGTGGGACACTTTGCGTAACTTATAGTTTCTCAGAACAGCTTCAAGTAACTTAAAGTTGCTCAAAGTTACTGTGTCCATAAGTCTCTTAGGATTGAAGGTATTATTAATAATAGCATGCATTTTTTGTTGTTGTTTCTGTGGCATCACAGCTCACAGCAAATTCAAACTCTTGGGCTTAAGCAATTCTCCTGCCTCAGCCTCCCAAGTTGCTGGGACTACAGGCACCCACCACAATGCCCGGCTGGATTTTTTTTGCAGTTGTTGTTGCAGTTGTCATTGTTGGTTAGCAGGCCTGGGCTGGGCTTGAACCTGCCAGCCTGGGTATATGTGGCTGTGCTGTAACCACTGTGCTACAGACGCAGAGCCAATAGCATGCATTTAAAAAATAATTTTTATACATTTATAGTTCTTCAAGTTGCACCTGCTATGGGCTAGTAATGGATTTGATATTGGATATTAAATGGTAAGTCAAATTGACCCAGTTGTGGCTCTTTTGAAGAAAATAAATAAAATATAATGTGGCTGATGCTCTGGTAAGAGAAATATGGAATTCTGTGAAGCCGTCAGTAGGATGCAGAATCCAGTGAAGATAGGAAAGAAATTCCCAGATCAGGGAGCTTCAAAGTTGAAATTTGGGAGAAAGTAGGGTGTGTGTGTGTATCTATATATATTTATATACAGTCCAAGAGAAAAGGGAATTAGTGGCAGAAAGAAGGTAAAGAAAAACAAAACAAAAAAGTCTATTAAGGGGCTGAGAGATATTAATGTGGCTGGAATCTCGAGCAGGAGCTGGGAAACCTTTTCTTAAAAGGCCGTGTATTAAGTGATCTGAGCTCTGTGGCCATAAAGTCTATGCCACACGTACTCTATTCTCCTGTTTAATGAAAAAAGCCACAGACAACTCACAGGCAAATGAGCAGCACTGTGCTCTCATGAAACTTGCAACTTGATGGTCCCTCATTTTGAGTATGGGGAGCCACCTTGATACCCAGGACCTGGTGAGAGAGCATTGGAACACTGTGATATAAAAGCACAGATTATCCTAAAGATTATATAGATCCACTGGTTAGTACTTAGCAGATGAGAAGAATGACTTTTTTTACGTTTTAGAAACTCTCTCTGGCTACAGAACAGAGACAGGATTGGGAAATAAGGAGGAAATCAGAAAGTGAGGAGATCTGTTAGGACGCAGCCGCAGGAGTTTTGGTAAGAGAAGGAAGTGGCCTAGCTGGGGCAAAGGCAGGTGACAGTGATAGACATACCTGATAGTCCTAAGATAGAAATGGCCAGACTTGATGCCTGATTAGAAGTTAGATACAGGGAAAGGGCTGGCTGGGCAAGGACAACTACAGGTCTCAAGATTGCACAATGGGAGGAAGATATTTTCTTCACCAAAGCAACACAAGAAAAAGAGCTTTCCAAAAGGGACAAATAGTTGCATGATACTGAATTTGCAGGATACTGAAGCAATATTCCCGTCAAGTTTTTGTAAGATATGAGTATCTCCCATTTAAAATATGTAGGGACATAAAATCTAGAAATAGGTATACTATTTGATCCCATATTATAATGTAACATCAATAATCCATTTATGTGTTTGTTTGTTTGTTTCTAGAGGTTATGGCCATCACATAGATTTGGGAGCTGTAACCCCAACCTGGAGGCAGGGAGTATGGCTGGTATGTGGTATGACCAGAGCCTCAGATGAAAGGGGTGAGGGCCTGGGCTAGCGCCCTTTGCTGATCCTCATGCACGTGATCAGCGTGTGAGAGAGACTGTGACTATGCAGCCAGGGAGCAGTAAGAAATCAGAAGAGTGTGTCATCCAAAGCGTGGGAAGAGGGCATGATCAACGGTGTCAAACTCTAATGAAAATTCAGGCAAGAGAAGACTCTCAAAGGTAGAGACATTCCCAAAGCTGAAAATACACTTTTTTAAATAGAGATTTCTCAAAAAGTTTTATTTTTCAAGTAGAAACAGAATTCAGAAATTTCCTGATGCAAAAATAAAAGAATAATTAGGAAGAAATTTTATAAGTTTTCTTTGGGTTCTTGGAGTAATTGCGTAAGTGTGAAACATTAATAATACAAGCTTCTGTAGCTCTTGTTTTTTAATAACTAAGCCTAGACTAATAAGAATTATGTTAATTTGAATGTTATATATGTCCGCTATAGAGCAGGCATCAAAAATTGAAGAAAGAAATAAAAATGAAGAACACTCTTGGATTATGGGATAGTTTCACATATTTATAAGAAAATACAGGTAGGAATAAAAGATGTATAGGGACGGGGGATTATATGAGAGTTAAAAGAAAATTGAACAGGAGGAAAGAATAATGATCTTCTCAAAAAATACTTGAGGCAATATCATCACAAACATGTTTTCCCCAAAGTTGTGTCAGATTAATGAGAAATCCATTATGATGGTAAAACGTTCTCCCAAACTCTTGTATATATCCATGTATATTTATGTACCTATCTCTGTGAAGCACATACACATTTTTGTGTTTTTACTTATATACTCACAGGTGCAAATACACAATTCTCCATTATTGTTGGATACACTGACCATTCCACATGAACTAAGCCTTATCTGTCTTACTCATTGCTGTGTCCCTGAATCAGCACTCTACTTAGTACATGGTAATTGCTCAGTAAGAATTTGAACAAGTGGCTCGGCGCCATTGGCTCAATCGGCTAAGGCGCCAGTCACATATACCTAAGGTGGTGGGTTTGAATCCCCAGCCCAGGCGCCAAACAACAATGATGGCTGCAACCAAAAAAATGGCCGGGTGTTGTGGCGGGTGCCTGTGGTCCCAGCTACTTGAGAGGTGGAGGCAGGAGACTGGCTTGAGCCCAGGAGTTGGAGGTTGCTATGAGCTGTGATGCCATGGCACTCTACCCAGGGGGTTTGCTTGAGCCACCTTCTCAAAAAAAAAAAAAAAAAAAAAAACAAACGAATTTGAACAAGTATATGAACAAATAAATGAGATTCTATTTCAGTTTAAAAATTATTTTTCCCTTTGGTTTTATAATGTGACAGAGTAGTTTTGGTCCAGTTCAGAACCGTC